>JAUJYV010001036.1:0-22941 GCA_033995625.1 Ophyiulus pilosus
TAGCACCAATTAAAGTATAATTCCAGACTTCCGAGGTGATAAAATTAAAGTTAAATTTCCAGTTTTTTTAAGACTGCTGGACACCACGAATACGCTCTAGTGCTTATTCATTAAACTGCCTTCTAAGATGAGTAAAAATTTTTGTGCAATGATGGGCAAAGCAACTGGGGTGATATTTTATTGAAGATTTGATCGAAAACAGCTGGGTACAAATGATTCTAACAGCCAGAGGTGGCCAGTCAATACCAACGTGGCAGTACGACGATATAGAAACAAATTGCATCAAGGCAAATCAGCGCTGACGGGCATAGAGGGATTGATGTGGACAAAAATACACGAACATGGCGTTTGCACGATTCGGCATCTGTGTAATGGATGGTTTTGTTACCCGATAATCCCTACTGAATCCCCCGCACAAATGAATCTGGACGATGCACTGTATACGATGACTATCACGCGTTTATCCCATTTTATGATCTTGTGGCAAAAACGAAACCAGTTCGATACGAATACCGGTATGTCTGTACGTCAGCGAGGGATCTGGTGCAGTCGATCAGACATTTTCAAGAATCGATTTGGACCATGAAATGTTGCATCTTGCTCGCAGCTAACATTCTGCTTCTTCAACTGTAGCATCCCAATAAGACAAATTCAGCTATAACCAACGGTTTTCTAAATACAGATGCGGGGAATGTTGTAGAAATGCATGAGGATGTGAAAATATTCATAATTTGTCTACTTGAATTAATTTTGTCACTTATAAAAAAAAAAAATCCCAGGCGGTAATTACTTCATTATGCAATTTGAAATTTCAGAAATTAATTCACGTAAGTGCTTTTCATTTTTTCTTTTTTACTTTTAAAAATATGATAATTATCATAACGTTGGTTTTACAATTTTATGCATACGCTTAAGGTGATTTGCTGGCATATTTTATAGCGGTCTTCATAAGTTTCCAGTTAATTAAAAATCTCTATTTATGTAATCATTAAAGATGAAAGCAAATTTTAAACGTATGAAATTCAAGGGAGATTTTTTGGACTTTTTTACAGGATAGTAAGATGATTTTTTTTTCTATGAAAAAAAGTCAATATTTGTACACGTTTACCGTTTTTTCATCGTGATTTCAATCCAATGATTAATCAAACATACTCTTATAGAAAAATTACATATGGCAAATACACTATGTAAATATATACAGCATTGTACATATATTACCCATACATGACATTTGTGTACATCAATGTAAATGATCATAACATGTATGCCATCAAATGACCATGCATGACCTACTATAATGTGCATCCAATATGTTCCTATATCCCCATATGTATCCAATTTCTGTTATTTCCATATACATATGCTCACTTCCAATCACTTATTTCAACATGTGTACCATATTCAGATTAAAATAAAATGTTCTTATTTCCTTCAATCGATGAACAATGACGTAAAACGCCATACATGACCAAAAATGTTTTCAGATATATGCCATACGGATATAAAACATTACATGGCCCTAGCTTTACAATTTTTATTCTGGGTATTCTGAAAGACTGCTGAAAAGTGAGTAGTTCTACTTTTCACAATTAGGTCCATTTCGATTAAATAATAAATTCCCATTTATGTTTACCACATCCATTAATTTGAAAATTTCCAGGAGAATAACAGTGTCATCACATAATTAGTATATCGAACCCTTTGTGGACACAGGTGCCAATTCGTCCTATATACACATCGAGGGATAGGTTTGAATGTCATTTCCAAGTCATTGCAGCGCATTCGTGCGTGCTGTGTACCACAAACACTAAATGTCCACCTTGAACAGAAGTATTGGTGACAAGACACGTTCGTCCTTGCAAGGCGCTTTTTGAAGCTTCCCCAAACACATTTTTTTTAACCGAAGGTCTCGATCTCCAAGCAGCCAGAAGGATGCTTCTAGAGAGAAGCTTCCATGCGAAAACATTTGTTCGCATTTCTAGGGGTGGCAAATGATTTGTTGTGCTAGGTGAAGGCTGCAGCCTTCGATAAAATCCCTGCTTCGCCCCCTACATAAAACAGTCGCAATATATTTCACCGCGAACATATGGCATGACCGTAATGTGAATTATGGTGCAAACCGATAAATCGTATAGAAAATTATTTTAAAAAAATGCAACGTTTCATTTCACTTGATTCGCATGCGGGGGAGGTTATACACAAATGCCAAATGTCCGTTATCGCATTTTTCTTCTCCAATGCCAATGAAGTTGTTTTGACATATTCCAAAGTGTCGAACTTGGAACCAACGTGTTTTCCGGGAAAGCACTTTTTTTTAAAAGATTGTTTTTACAATGCTTTGTGGGGAATGAAAAGGTTCGGATTGCAAACAAAAAAATTCCAAGGAACTTGCTCGAAACACTAAAGGCTTTCGTAGGGTGGTAATTTCGCATTTTAACAGATTAATGTCAAGCTAGCAAAAAATTGAAACCTTGGATAGATAATGTCGATAAACTATAGGAAGAATTTCAGTTAAACATAAAACTGAAAAACTACTTTCCTGCGTAGCCTTCGGAGTACGTCTATCGTCTAATAATCAATATCGCTTGGAGGAGGTTAGTAGAAACGATTCTCACAAAAATTCCAAGCTTTTCGCTGACATGTGCGAGTCATGTAGGACTCTATAGCAACCAAGAGGTTCAGCGCAAAAAATCGAATACATTTGAGTAAGGCAGGGGTCGGCAAAGTACTGCACGCTGTGACATTTTGTGTGGTCCGTCAACTTGGTATTGTACATGAAAAACTCCACACATTTAACTTCTTGGCATCGCTACTTCAGCAAATCAATTCGAACGATTATGATTTATGATTTGGCCCTCAAGACCTAAAAACATTTCCAATCTGGCCCTACTCCAAAACAGTTTGCCGACCCCTGAAATCAGAAAAACCCAACTAAGCATAGCTTAGCCAGTGACATATGGATGCTAACCAAAGTCTGTGTCATGGTTTTAAGAAAACTACAAAATGGGAAATGGGTAAATGGTTCAAATGTGGATGCGTTTGAGAATGTTTTGACGAGCGAGACATAGTATATGTAAACATAGAGAATCCAGAAAAATACATTTGAAGCTACCGCTGGTTTTGTGTTAATCCTCGTATATACTGTATATGATCTGTCAGAGTAAAGTGGGGGTAAAAAACCATACCTTTTTTGTTACTTGAATTTGCTCATCCAATAATTGCATGCTGGCATTTAAAAACAAAAATGCTGCATTAAGGAATAAGGACAGCAGCTGGTTTGTGATTGCATAGCTCAAATTGGCTCACATTAACTGGTACACAAATCGGTTTGAACAACATTTTTAAAAGTATTAAGTTGATCAAATAAGTGAGGCACTCAATTGACGTTTGAATACATGCGACTTTGGTTGCATCGTTATTTGTGGTACTTAGTAACAGCAAGGGTCCAAACTACTTCAATTATCGGCTCCTAAACCCTTAATGGTAACACACTGTGCTTTTGCCACTGAAATGATACAGCAGCTTTTGGTAGAAGGATTTGTCGTTTCAATACACTTACGTCACCGCTGTTCTGATGGGGTCTCGTTCAATGTATATCTTAACAGTTATCAACACGTACAACGATATCGTGTCGGAAATAACGTTATATCGAAAACAACGATACACCAGTCCTTTTATTGTAAACAAAGCACGAAAGGACATTGATGATGGGCACTGGCTCGTTGACGAACGAAGGACTGGGCTTCGGGCGCCTATCCTTATCTGCCCTGTTCGATATAACCACTCGTGCGGTTTACACATTTTCTCGTAATATACACAAACTGGTGATGATAATTCATTTTTATCGCCCTCGCTGTTTACCCATATAAATAAACAAAAAACGGAAAGGATAAGCCGGGCCCTAGTTATGCAACGCGAAAACGTAATAAAAAAAGGGACTATGTAGGCTAATCGTATTTTTATGACAAATACAGGCAAATTGCTAGCGAGGCTCTCTTTCCACCTTGTCTAAACTTATTTCAAACTAATCTCGAAAAAGATTCGAGTAAGCAGCGCAAGAACATAAAATCTTTCGACGATCACACAATCGTGCGTAAAGGATTGGGCTTATATAAATCGCCCCACAGCACGGAAACAGCTGCTGTTGTTATTGTAGGAGTGTGTTTAACCAAAGAAACTCACCTGGGAAATACTGCGGTTTATTATCCTGTGGGATTTCACATGGTTATCTCGATCTCCGATAACAATACGTCCGCCATTTGTGTTTCTGCATGTAAAATCGTGTCGGTACGTATCGCGTCAAAGATGGCGGCTTGGAAAAAGCCACCTAGCGGTACTATGCATAAATAGGGTTTAAATTCCAATTCCGTTAAGTGTCAAAACTGATGGTAAAGTTCCTTGAAATTTCTTCAGGTCAATGAACAAAAATTCCAACAGATAAGGTTTAAATTCCAACCTCGTTTAGTGTTAAAATTGATGGTAAACATCATGGAATTTTTTTTTCATGTCAATGAATGAAAACACCATCACCTTTACGGCATATTTTATTTTTATAAAATTGCGTTGAGACATTTCTAATGCCGCAGTTCAATGAAATTTCTTTAGTGTTACTACAGAGTTTGAGCCAGTCAACGTTAACGAAACGATAATGTCAAGAACTACCCTATGCAAAACATGACATTCCAATGTCATTCCGGGCCGAAAGCGCTGTTTCTCGTTATCGTTATCGTTATCGTTTCGTTAACGTTGGCTGGCTCAAACTCTCTAATGGAAATATCAGTAAATAACTTCCCTTCATTCTTATTGCTTTTGTTCAAGCATTCGTTCCTGACATTGTGCCGATAGTTTTTTCATCAGCTTTTAAATCACTGTCAAAACTGATAAAAAAGTTCCGTGAAATTTCTTCCATATCAGTGAAGAAAAATTTCGTTATTTTCCCACGTGCTATCTTTTCTTAGAATTCTGTTATAGCATGTTCGGTGCAAAGCTGTTAGTTTCTTCATCAGTTTGACAATGAACGACAACTGATTCATTTAAATGTACATTTACATACCAGCTGGAATAGGCCACCAAGCGGTGTTAATGTCAGGCATGGGCAGGGTTTAAATTTCAACTTAAAAAATAACTTAAGCTTTGGTCCTGGCAAGGTTTGGACCACGCTTTTGGGATGGCGTGATGAAAATGAAAGAGCTGCCAATTAGACTGCCGTGCCAAGTCAGAAGAACTAATGTTATAAATGATCCAACCGACATGATTCATTTTAATGCACGCAGACCTAAACTCATGCAGTTAGGGTTACTGTAAGAGCTTGCAAAATATGATGAAATTTCTCATTTCTATCCACCCCCATTGTAAACCATATCTTTGTAGCCATTTCCTTGATGGATGTGGAGTTGAGGTACATCGGGGAATGTGCGAACATTTTGTAAAGCATAAATATGCACAGTACATGTCAGTCGTCCATAATTTCTTATAAATCGTTACTGCTATCTACATGCTGCCAAAGTAAAACAATTTGAAATTATGCCAAGACGACTGCCTTAGGGGGTCGAAGAACTATTGACATGCTGCGCTTCGTACAGAATCCCCATCTGTTTAAAAAGATATTATGCATTAATAATTGTCATCCAAAACTCGGCGCAGTTTCATGCAATATCTATAACATGCATTCAGTATTTACTTTTTATACATATCTGCATTCAAGAGCATGGTAATAGTAGCAATAATCGTTCTGCTGAATTGTATATGTATTATACATATCATAAATACTGTGTCATCCAGTATTGAAGAACTGAAATGCAAAAACGAGTTAGTATTTGTTCAAATTTATCTATATTTTCTCTGCTATTTCATTCTGAGAAATAAGCAAACTTGTAATAGCTCGCTTGTACTTTTACGCTATATATAATGACACATATAGGACTTAACGCCTCAACCGATCCGCAAAGTTTGTTTTTTTTTCAAAAAGGAGATCCCCAAAATTCATTCACAAATTTATCCTCTTCCCTACTCTATGTACAGAAATTAAGCCATGCATAAATTTTGGGTATATGTATGTCCTTTTTGAATAGCTCCCAAAAAGTGTATCTGGCTGGTATCACCAACCCTCGCAAGAAGGAACCTTTAATTTCAATGAATGTGATGGTTTATGTGAAGGTTTATTGAGCTAAGGATTGACTGGCCAGAGAGATTTCCCTGTGCGCCCTCCTCTTGAAGGCGAATTAGCGCCCTCTTAGAGGCGACTTGGTAATGGTGTTTCTCTCTTTAATGGTTGACACCCTCCTGAAACTTGTTCCATAGCATTTTTACTAGGGCCAACCCAACCCTGATATGGTATGTTATGATAGAATTTCACAGGTAAATTGCTAACTAATTTATTTCTTATACATGTACAATGTACATTGCTGCAGCAAATATCAACCAAATGTTACCTACAACGTAAATCAAAATATGTCTAGAAAAATCTGTGCTTCAGGTAATGCTTATGGGATTTCCGAGCGATTTAATCCAAAGGGCTTCTCAATGACGTCATGCTGGTGTTGTCCCTCAATAGCTTGAATGCGTGAAATTCTACGGGTGTGTACCATTTCATTTGTTGGTTCATTTTTAGAAGTGAGTTTTCATCAAAGTCGTCACTTTGAAAACCAGTGGGAAATGGGGCATTGGGAAGGTAGAATTCAGGAAATGTCACTAGAGATTAGGTGTGACGATTCGGTACAGATGCTTTAATCGGTAGAACGGTAGAGACGATTTGCACACATGTGGATCACACTGCATATGTGAGAGCCACAAATACAGAACAACGGTATCGAGGTTGTCTTTTATAAGTTATTTGAGGCATTGTGGTGTTAAATCTCGATAATGCAATATTAAAAGGCATGCAAAATGTCAATAAGAAAAAGTTTTGTTTTCAATGATGTTCAATCAAACTGTATGAGCATTACTGAAACTGTTTACCAAATAGTATATATTAACATCTCCCTCAAAATCAATTATAGTTATAGAATTACAGTATGTGTATTGCTTAATTCTTTTCAAAATTGCCATATAACCTGTAGTGAAATAAGTGATTTTCACACAAAGTACAATTAAGTACATTGTGTAACAATTTTTTTATTGCTTAATTACAACTTTCTTTGACGCTAATGGTTAACACATTTTTTGACCGAATATCCGAACTTAATCTTGCCCATCAACATAAAACATGTTGTGTTACGTGCACTGTGTATACCGTATATTTATTTCCCTGAATAAACGTTTCTCGTGGTCAAGTAGTCGTATCTTGATGTTATCACTTGAGTAACTAATCAATAGCTGCGAATCATAGGGATATATACACGTACTTGTAGTGCATGTGCAATATTTTCTCTGTGTATTGTGTAGCAAGCGTTTATTTAATTAGTCCTATTCCTCTTCAGCACCCTCAGGTAGTGTGTGGAACTTTAACGTTGCAGTTACAAATTAGCCGCACCAATTCACTCCAATCTTCACAGTCAGCAATGGCAAAAAAAAAAAAAAAAAAAAAATAACAACAACAACGCCTCACTTGAAAATTGGAGACGCGACCATAATGGAAATGTAATGTTAAAGGTTAATACGCCACCAGGGGGTGCTAAATCGGAATAAGGCTAATTATTGCCACTGGCTCGGTATTAAATTGAGAAACTGGATCCCCAGATGTACAAACGCATGCAGATGTAGACCAGCCGACCACAAGAAACATCAAGAAACACATTTTGCAGCACATTAGCAGGCAGGCAATGTGGAAATATGACGTCAACAGCAACACATTTTGCGAATTTTGTTGTAGAGCTTGTGGCTTTTTCAAAGGTTAAGGGAGTACTTATATACTCATGTAATTTATATTGATCTATACGATTATTTTTTACAAATGAATGCTAAAACTAAATCTAATTCAGGTGAATAATTTTCGGCCATCAATACTTTGGACAGTATTTATACACTTCTATATACCAAATAAATAATGCTGGCAGAAAACAAACAATGTTACAAATCACGTAAATCTATTTATATTAAATTGATATTATATATCCCATTGTATATACTGAATAAATACAATATTGTATGTGTTGTCCACCATTTGCCATAAATGCTGTAGTACATGTAAAGAATAATTATATCTCGTATAAAACGATGTTTCGTTCTAAACATATAGTATATAATTTATGTGAGTTTGTATATAATTTTTATATGTGAGTTTGTATATGTAATTTTTAAATGTTTCACATATACAGTTTGAAAGGTGTCCATAAATGTATTCAAAAAATTCTGTCTGATTTTTAATTCCTCTACTATCACCAAATACAACCAAAACTAACCCTCACAAAAATATAACATATAACAGTTAAGTTTCAGAACAGTTGGTTATCCTATAAAGCCATTTGACGAAAATACATGCAACAATTAGTATTGCTTCCGCGTAATCACGTGTCTTCCATTATTAGTTTAAAAACAATTATATTCAGCTTTTCCTCGATATTATAAGTTTTCCTTAATCGTTCGCTATTTGAATTATTTAAATCCGGATATTTGCTCCTGTAGAAACTGCTGCATCATGCGATTGCATCATGAAAAGTGAATAAACTTGGCAAATGTTAACAAATTTCAACTTTTTGCCCCCACAGCCCAACGTTATCACGACTTAATACTTATAGCAGAACTGAATGTAACATTACTGTAATTCGTTTTCTAGACACTGTTTTGCAACCCTACAGTGAAAAACATGCAGTTGTGCTAGTATAAGACTGCACAACTAGCAATTATCGTGATGTGGGGAACTGCGGCGCCAGTATACTTGCAAGGGTGGCATACATCAGTATAGTATATACTACATGCATCAAGGATATGTCAACTTCACGCAACCACCCATCATATTCTCGCGCTTAGCACAACAATATTCTCGATGCATGCGTGCCTATATCGAGCATTTTCTTGGTCCACTGCCTTAATTTGCATTTAACATGCAAAGTTCAGAAGATCGTCTTTATATGCCCGCCGTATTGACCAGCTTCGCTGTTTTGGGCGTTTCGTGTTTGAGCCATTTAGTCTTTCACGCAGATATAATTCCCAATTGAGACTTTCCATAAACCGAAATATTTAAAAGTAAGCGGAACCGAGGCCATCATCAAAACTTGCTGTTTATCACATTTACTGTATCTGATTCGGCGCCTGTACTATACGAAAAAAAAAAGAAAAAAAAAGCCCATTGCTTATAGTATGCATGGCGTAGTCATATTGGATGCTGGCGTAAAGTTGGCACTCAAAACGTCGTAATGTTCTACAAATTACGCTATAGGTTTGAGCAAAAACGATGAAAATCCTTGCCTAATTGAGAGAGCTATCCAACACACCCATTATTTTTATAGCATAATCGTTATGGGTGCAACGTGAGGCATGGGGAAGATTGCGATTTGATACATTTAATACAGAGAACACGAAGGTTAGGCCTTTTAAAGGTCAAAAGAATTCTGAATTATATTTGACACGTTGCCATATTTTAGAGATGAGAAGATTAAAGCGTTAATGCAGATTAACCCAGTATTGCCCTTCACTTTATCACGACTATTTTTGGACCAGCATCAAAGGCAACCACACTGAAAACCAGTGTTCTGCTTTTATATCTTGGAAATACACGTAGTTCAACATATATAAAAACAATTGAAGTCGTGCAAAAATTGCTAGCATGACAACATTTTTGTATTTGCAAACAAAAGAACACAAAAACGACGCAATATGAACTTTTGATGCTATGTAGAATACCCAAATCCCTTCAGCAATTTAAGGCAGTATTTACCCTAGGGAAAGGTCTGCTAAAACATATGCGAGGCTAATGGGTCCTTGCATGGAATCATCATACATATTCGAATGTTTTATTCATGTATTTCTTGTATTTGAGACCATTTATATGCATTAAATAACTTTATCTGTCCTTTTTATGCATATAACATGATGTTCAAAATTTCGGAATACTTGTTTTTTGTTTGTTATTTATAATTTGTTTATTTTCACGACATGCAATATTTTCTTTTAGATATAGGTATATCTACATAGTGTTTACCAAAAGTCTCAACCGCCACATACACTATTTCCATACCATGGCAACTCCAGGCACCTAATTTTTGTGAATAAGAGATGATTATAGTAAACTGTTATCCAATAATTTGAAAAGTTATATTTCGAATGGTTTTGGATGTATACAATCTCGAAATTGCAGACCAATCTCAATGTACAAACTAGTTGCATTATGCATGGATGAGGAGGGGGTCATGTTTTTTTTTCCTGCATTATTTATACTAAGAGAGACTTTATGCTAGATAGCGAATTTGTAACTATTGTTGAAGTTCGGAATTCGACTGCATCCAACAAAATGATATGAACTGGCATGCTACAATTACTTACATGGACTGCAAATTGGATTGAATGATCTCTACAGTCTACATGTACTAAGAATCTAAGACGAAAGTAAATGTCGTAATTAACATTTAACTGCAATATTCAATTTTTTATGATTGAGTTAGCTGGTCAGAGAGAACAAGTTTTTCAAACATACTGTCCAGGGTGGAAAAAAATATATAGGGTCATATATGCCATATTACAGAATGTCCCAATGCGTATTGCAGTATCTGACAAATTTCATATATTGTCTGTTCATTCTGAACATTCGTGTTCATATATGTATATACATAAATTCGGTAGACGATGTATATATATATTGAAACACGTATTGATACACAGGGGCGACGAGCAATTATGTCCAGATTTTACCAATTTCTGATATGGAAATGATATTTGTCATATAAACGGCATACTGTATATACATGTATACTTGTAAGTGCCATACTGATCTTTATATCTGCATGAGGTCCCATGATTTTTTATCATTCCCGCCCTACTTGATAGTTTCACTATGTTCCATCCATATAAATGTATTTTCTTATTTCATATAAAATATAAACCAAAAATATAAAACAACCAACATTAATCCCAATTGCTAGGTGGGCTGAATCCTACACGCATACTAGCTTAAGATGAACATAGGGCGTTTACATTCGCCTTAATATATTCAAATCATAGAGGTTCATTAACTACTGATCTCTCAAGAACCTGAGAAGGGATATTTTGATGAATAGAGCTAATTAATGCAGCATTGTCTGATACAGTAAGTAAGCATATACATGTGTCCTCTATTGCTGTTGTTAATCGTATTTTCACCAATAAACATTATTATTCACCGACATTTATAATCCATATAAACGTGTCAACTAATATTAGGACAAAAGATTGCTAGGGAAAGCAATTTAAACCAAATGCAATTAAAACAAACCACCAGCACAACACGTTTCCATAGAATTAGCTGTTCAACAACAACATTCGTTGATGCCAAAGGCTTTACTTTACAGATGTACGTGCTATAGATTTGCCCATGCAAACAACTGAAGTATGTGCGAACTGAAGCACTCCACTACAATGTTCTAATTCGTTTTGGCACGAAAAAACAACGCAATTAATAAAATATAAAAACTCGGCAGAACGATGCCATAAAATGCAATGATATATCTTACAAAAAAGTTTTACAGCTTTGCATGGCTACCGGGGTATAAACAGTAGCGTGTTATTATAGTTTTTACTGGAAATAATAAATCGTGGAAGCATGCTTCGAAAGAGCAACAATGTGTCATGTCTAAACCAAGGCAGCGACATCGAGGACTATTTTTACATGTCATAAATTGTCAGTCCTATGCAGCTAAAATTAATAAAAGTGCCCAGCGCTCACAATTGCAACGCTACGTGGTATTTTTACCCATATTCTTTCGCAAATTCGCAAAACAGCATGTGTGTATTGTACAGCACAAATGCTCGTTTGAGATATAGAATGGATTACATTCCAATAACAGCTCGACAAGTACTGTAGGGAAATGCAAGGTATTCAACCATTCTTTATGAAGTTATAAAGACGCGCCAGGACGAGACTATAATGGCTCTAAGTCCATATCAAAACCTCCATTCAAACTATGGCTAGTATATACTTGTAATAACTGCACAATCCTGGCTTCTCCCTTCCAAACAAACACAATCCAGTATAAAAATATTTCAAATCTTATATCAAAAACTACTTTTCAACCACGTTTTTATTTTATGAAATCCTTGTATTGTTTTACGTAAATTATGTTCTTAAAATAAACTGACTATTCTTATCCACATCGTTAAATTCATGATATTGAAATATGCACGAGAGAAACATGAAAATAGTCACTAGAAATGACATTAGATTACAAAATATTTTGAAGTTATTTTAAGCAATTATGCTTGATTATTCTCTACCATGTATTTCACATTATTTTTATAGGAAAAATAATTTTGCATGTCTAGTGTGCAGGTTGATTAACGAAGGTGTTATTCATTCAAGAGCATGCATGTTGAGTTTATTAATCGACATTGTTTAAATAATATTGTCTCAACTAATTCCCATTTGAGACTTTCTTTGAGCTCTCTATAGTGTAAATAAATTAAAATTATTTGTCTGCATCTAAAATGCAGAAGAAGTAAATATGTTATTTATGAGGAATGGCCAATTGTCTTCCGAAGCCACCAGCTTAAATACACGTACACAATATATTGTTTGCATTATAAAACGTACGTTTAATTATAGAAGGGTCATCTCGTTTCTAAAAGTTAATGTGGAGAATGCATTCGTTTGGAATGTATAAACAGAAAGGTGTTCACAGGGAAAAGAGTATATCAACCAATATTACAGAAACATGTGTTAAATGGCCAAGTATTTTCGTACCAACCTAACCGCAGTGCATTTGTCTTGTATTACAAAATGTTTTTACCCATTAAGCTTCTATAGCATATGAAAGCATCAAATTAATTCAAACATTGTGCCAATGGCGTTGTATTATTGTACCATTTCTACAAATAAATATTTAATTTTGGAAAACCTATATTTAATACAATTTGAATGTATTCTGAAATTCATATTCTTAGGTATTTATTGAAACATCCCAAACTTGGTTGTAAATAAAATCTGAAAACGTATAAAACGCTTTCACAAAAAATATAGCTGTTTATACGATACATATTATGTATTTTAAACGAATGCATTAGTTCTGCCAGTGACAGTCTTATTTCAACTCTAAATTTGATCATTTGGGAGATGTTATTTCCAAAGGACATCTGCTTATACTCCCACGCTCTGAAAAACGCAATAAATTATAATTAAACATTTTCATGAAATTAGTCTTTCTTAAATTTCTCTTCCCAGAAGTGTATGCGGGGGAGCCATAAGTGCTTTTACCCACATTCTTTATAAGAAGTAGAAGACTGCTGAAATTCACAGCATAGCGTCGAAGACAGAGGATGCACTGATTCATTCCTACCATTGGGGCACATTACATCGAGTGGCTTAATCCTTTTGCGCTTAATTTATCAAGCATGCTTTTTAAAGAAACCAATAACGTGGCTAAGATAAACGAGCCGGCTTATAGAGCTAACCTATAGTGCAATTAATAAACATTTACATCCTATGCTTCGAGATGTCGCAATTTCCTGCTGCATTGTCGAGGCTCTGACATAGTATTAATATAACCTATTACGAAAATACAGCGCACCAATTCAATGTTTTCGATTAAAACTATAGTATGGACCAAAATGGTTGAATGCATCGCTTTTTCGCCGCAGTGCATTTGTCTAATATGTTTGTCGGTCTATTCTGTGTAAATGTTGAAAAATGGTATCCGGAAGTTGGATTGCTATTCCATTTTGTCCATTGGTAGCCGACATTGGATGAATAAAGATATCTTTGGCTTGCTGCGTCATTTTTTTTTAAACAGGGACTTTGGGGGCCTACTGCGGACACAAATCCCTCGAAATGAACGAAACTGCAAAAGACAGCTGGACCGAGTTCAAAAACATTACACCGGCTTCTCAAAATCCTGTTATAAAAGCAGTCATATTATTCCACTTTGCCAACTCTATAATGGCATTTCTTACGTGATACGGTATATGTGAAATGACAGAAGGATAAGCCTAAAGGCTGTGTATAAATATTAAAAAAAAAAATCCAACAAGACAGAAGAAATAAAATACCCTCCTTTCACTTCTCAGCGTGAACTAATGTATACAGTTTAGTGTATATGTGCGAGGTTAAACCACCATTCAGACAATTCCTCGTTAGTTTTTAATGAAAGAAGCTATTATTTGTTACAAAAACTCTGCGAGTGAAGAAGGTATATCCAAAATTCAATAAATAGATTTCAGATTTTACTTCATGGGGATTTTAACTAAATCAATATGCATCTTTCGTCCATCTTCAAGGTGAACAACAGATGCATCTCATTCTTATATAATTTTAAACACAAGTTAATTAAGATGTACAAATTTGGTGAAATATGCTGATTAAAGATTACTTGATGTACATGGTACATTTATGTATCAACCTGTTTCTTTAATTTGCATGTGGCTGATGAAACAATGAGCCATTAACTAATTAATGTTTTTTGAAATTTTTCTATATCATCACGATATTACTTTGACGATGTTAGCACATCATAATTCAATTAGCCTACTAATTCAACATTAACTACATCAATCAATTAATCCAATAAAGAAGAAAACTGATTGAAAACATAACAAGATTGTAAGAAAAATTAATCTCTTTCAATGTTTCTTACGGATATAAAGATACTAAAATATCACTCGTACGAAATCTTAATCTCTTTAAAACATCCTCAAAACGTTGAGACATCAAGACATTTTGCTCCAACATTGAAATTGCAGATTAATTATCAAGATATAACTGATTTGTGAAAAAAAATTCAAGATGGAAATGAAGATGATATTTGGAGTCTTCCAAAGTTGCTAAAGTTTTTCACTTTTGCTTCTTACTATATCATCAGTTTTTATCTTTCTGTTTCTTTGTACTGCGAGCATATTCTGCGAGCAAGAAAATCTATTTCTTGCATTCCAGAATCCATGGCATTTAAATTAATTTGATGTTTAGACTTCAGAGAAAGCATGCACTGATTATTCCATTAACATACATAAAATGCATTCCAATGATGAATCCATTCTTACGAATAACGTATTAAAAACTTGCTTTTGAATAGATAGACTTTGTACAATGTTCATATAGAAAATATCAGAAAATTTCCATCTCTCAGCTCGAATTAATCAAAATTTTGAAGGGGATAAAGATCGATAAGCTGAATGCGTCGTAGTGGGGGTTCACAGGGTTGAGAATTCAAGCAAGTTTCTAAAACGTACAACTAATGGATGATCGCATTAACCAAAACAATTTTCAGATTCGGTTATTCAACATGGAATTATTGAAAATCGCGACAAATTGCATTTACATAAAAGCGTTTTCGAAAAGGACGAAAATAGTTTAGAATGCCCCCGTATTTCCAACAATGGTTATTCACCTTGTGAGAGCTCGGATAATGTATTATTAGCACGCATGATCATCTTGAATGCAAGTAGGGCTTAGACGTGTACCCCTTTGTATCCCTACTCATTATGCTCATTGTCAGTGTAGATACCAAGGGGCGAGGTCCCCATCCCAACTAAAATGCTGCTACCCACCTCAGTAGCAACTCATATTTAGGTGATGAAATATGCATGGATATTGAAATATTTACTACAATGAAGAAAAGCGTCAACTTTCACGAAACCATAACACAGTTAGAGCGTATTTTAAGTATCGATTTTGTGCGCTACTGACGACGTGAGACATGGAGGTGACGTGTGAGAAAAAGTAAAGGCTTTTACTATAGGAAATTTATTCAAAACATCGAACGGGGCACGTGTGCTGTGCTAAAACGCACTTTCAAATTCGTGTATGCCTGCGAGGAAAAGGCTTTAGCTAGCTGTTTTCTATTTTTTTTTCATGTAAAATTTAGATCAATTCTATGTGCTTTTTTTTGAAGGAATATCTTTCACGAAGATAAGGCTGCTTACTATCATTTCCGACTAAGCCATGGGTGAGCGTTGGAAATGCAAGAGGCACACAAATGGCAGAGAGGACCGGTTTGTACATACATTAGGCCCTTTTAATGTGTCGGATGTTGCTTTCCCATG
Source organism: Ophyiulus pilosus (assembly GCA_033995625.1). NCBI lineage: Eukaryota > Metazoa > Arthropoda > Diplopoda > Julida > Julidae > Ophyiulus > Ophyiulus pilosus. The sequence continues at coordinate 16,099 of JAUJYV010001036.1, forward strand.
CCATAACTCGTGCAACGTTAACAAACCTTGGAATCGGTTGTGATGGATTACTCTGGAAATGGGATAAAAGACTTCATCGACGACGATCTCTGAGCCCCTATTTATTATAAGTAAACGCATTCCTTTTGAGGAAAAAGCCCCCACCAAAAACAACTTGAATATTGTGAAGTCGACGTATGCTTCTGATATGATAAACAACCTCATTTGCGATTACATATGTATCTAATTTCAATCTTCCGCCCTAGTAACCACGTTTAGGATAGTCGAAGACGAGCTATGGTAACGATGATTGGCGGTGCTGTGCTCGGTGCACCTTTATCGAGTAAATTTATTCGTGAAAATCAATAAAAAAGAACAATAATTATAAGAGCGGTAAATTTTCGTTGACAACATCCACGTTTTTCTTCTGATCGTGCCAGGAGGCACGAACGTCCCGTTTATCTCATTATTCAAATAATCTAAAAAAAATCTTGTGTAGTATAGCATTTTATATAACAACATGCTGAAAATTTCCCAAATGACAAAAAAAATAAATTAAAACTTCCAGTTTGAGATAATATTTTGTATTAACCTGATGCACATGATTTCGCAATCATGTAAGTCTGTGCTGTGTAGATTGAGGTATTTCGTTTTCACGAAATAAATGACATTGGTCAAATTAGTGCAAATAGTGGCTCGTTTTGGTCCTCGCCTAATGTTGCTCCTTTGGGACTTGGCATTAATGAGTCAATTAGACCACATTATAATCCTTGTGTAATTACTGACTGTGGTTTTAAATGTTTAGGATTGTCTTTAACGGGTGTCTATGGTCAAATCGTATCCCTCCCACACTCTAAGCCAATCGCAGCTAAAACCACTACCTTCCCATAATTACTTCATTTTCTTGTTTGTTTCTATACATTTATTTAACGATCCATGCAGCCATAACGGGGAAATATATATATAAAGAAATGTGTTATTAATAACAAAATCGGTACTAACAATTTCAAAATTCCTTTTTAAACGTGCATTACATTGCAAAGTGTCTTCATTATACATTTAGTGATACATATTAAAAATGCATACGATGTTTAACATACATTTCAAAAAAATAAATAATAGTTAATAAATATTTCAAAAATTCAGTTTTGCAACACATCTGCACTGTAGAGTACAGTAATGTACAGTCTTATAATGTGTTGCATAATACATGTAAATACAAATGCATTTTACATGCATTTATTTCACGGTCTTATTTGATTACATTCTTGAAGTAATAATTTAAAAAAGCAGCATTTCTTTCACATGTGAAAATCTCTAGGTAGAGACAAACATATAAATTAAAAGAAAGGAAGTTAAGCAGCTTGGTAATAAGGTCAGCAAGGGTGTTTCTATGCTAAATAGCACTTTTTGGATATAATTTTGCTCGCTTTCTGAGCTGCAAAAGGCATTTCCACGAAATGCACTCGCCTATGCAAAACACGCTTATTACAGACTTCTGGTCGTGGGCGCTTCGAAGCGCATAAAAAAAGTGCAGAACGTTGCAAGCAATGAATTAATTTGAGCAGAAAGCCTTTCTTTTCCGAGAAAAACTCATTTCGTGATCTCCGTGTTACTAGTTGTTGGAGCGCGACTCATCATTCGCTGCCTATGTACCGTGCTGTGTGGCCTTATAATTAAGCACGTACGGTTTGTGTGGCTTTGAACAGCCTCATTTCCTAAAAGCAACACGCAACCACTTACAACATCAAGTACGGCGCGCTAATCAGATGGTTGTCATCCGCGAAGCTAAAAATAAGTTTTCATAATCAATTGGAACCACTAATATTTAATACACGTCAGGCGACTAGACTTTTCTAAACTCAATTTCAAAAAGTCGAGGAGCACCCTGTATAGCGATAGGCAATCACTGCGAGCAGCACTGCTATGCGGAGCAGCCCATTCTTGACTATTTCAGGGGTTACAGCACACACATACAGAAAGTGGCTTTTAAATGTCATTCACAGCTTACGTTCTAAAAGCGAATGCACGAAGATCAATATTCATGCCCAGACTGTTAGAAATGACGTCATTAGGTACCCATTTGCAAGCGGTCATCGCAACCAAGCTGAACGATATGTTCAATGTTGAACCATGGTCCCAATAGTAATAGACATATTATTCTCTATATTGACACTATACAATTGTACCATTCTTACATTATTGGTTCATATTATTGGTTCTATCAAAAAGACTTGCTACCATATTGAAACCATTCAATTAAGTTTTAAATTTGTACATGTTTCATGAAATTTTCATTTTGAATTTTTGTTGTTGTTGTATAAGTGCATGTTTCCAAAGTATTTAAAAAAAAAACATTGCCTAAAATTCTTCAATTGACCTGAATAAATGTATAAATGGAAAAAAAAACCATTCAAACAACACTTTGAAATTGTCGTAAATACAGTAGTAGCTTGAATAATATTTGAACACATTACAATCAAGCATCCATCAGGGTGTCCAGTATATTTGCTATAACAAATTCAATAATATTTCGAAGATTTTCAAGGACCCTCCCACGACCAATTACCACAATAGTTTTTTTTTAACATTACGGAAATTTCCCAAAGCTGGCAGTTATAATTCAAGGCTGATGGACATCCGGATCCACTGACTAATACAAAGAAAAGTATTTTCCATATAAGCAAATTTAACTATAAATATTCTTTAATTTAATTGGAAATTTTAGATCAATGCATGTGATCGAGATATGGCCTAAATAAGGAGACCTTAATGCCAGCGATTTATTCTTCAAAGTAGTTAACATTAATGAGCCTCAGCTTTTGAAAATCTCCAATTACTTTCATCAATACATTAATTATGAATTTTAATTAATTTTTTTACTATTGTAATACATGCATGCAAGTAAACAATTCAACTTAAATAAAAGAAAACATGCTGCAATAGTTAAAAATACGAAATGTTTATTTCTATGGTAGGATTTCCAAGCCCTTGGGGTAAAGGATCTTATTTCTTCATAACTCCGAAGAGTGCAATTGGATATTGCAGATGAAGTTATAAGAATTCGCCTTACATATTCACTGTGGTACTTTCAATTTCCTGGAGTGTTTCCGCTTCTATGAAATCGAGTACAATGAAAAGCTCGTCGCGGTTTCATTTCGTGAGAATGAATATTTCATTATTTTTGTGCTCAAACGATTTCGAACACGAAGACCTGGAATAATCCAAGGCTGCGTTTCACGTAGGACTTGTTTTTGCAATATTCCACATTATCTAATTGCTACCTATTTTTTGTCTTTCTTAATATTGTTTAAAAGAGCTACTCTTTTTTTTTCACCACGATTTTTCAACCCATTTTTCATCGATAAACCTAAAGGCTGTTCAGCACCATGAATTTTTCGTTCTCAAACGTACGCCACACGTGGGCATAATGACTAATTTAATTCGTAATTGATTACACAAATGATGTAATAAAGACAAAATGTGCCGCAATAAAGCTGTAAAATCCATCTCTTTCACGCTTAAAATCGATAGACAGATATGATTGATGAATGCATGCTTTTTATATTTTTCCAAATCCATAGTATAAAAATAGACAATGCTATTTTAATGCACGTTCATGCAGCTGTGAAATGGACAACCAAATACAGCAGATCTGCAATGCGATAAAAACAACAAAATTGACCAGTACAAACGTTCAACAGTTCCATTTTGTTATTTTAACGACGTTTGCATCAACTTGCATGACATGACCATTGGAAAAGAATAAACAATATCAACTTTTAGATTGATTGTGGTAGTGGTGAATACATGTACTACAATGTATATAGCCACAAAGGGCACCTTGAGCTTTTTCAATGCAAAAACTATGGACTAGGTAGAGCAGTTCTAGTTTGGGTCAGGGTCAAATTCAGCTAGATATATTTCAAATTTTTGTCTTCTTTTAACCACAAGTAAAATAAATACAAGTAAATCTCAATGAGAAAGCTCTTGGGTCCAGATATATAATCAAATACTTAGAGAAAGTTACACTGTGGAAAAACTACAAATAGCAAAAATACAAAAATACAAATAAATTCAATTATGTTGAACTTAGTACCATATTGTCAGTAGGATAATGTCACGTGGTAGGAGGGTAAAAGTACATATATCCAATGGATGGGTGTCAACTTTAAAGACACCCAACATAACCGTTAAATTGAAGTTGCATCAGCTTAATGCTGTTTTTTTGGAAGTGGTTCGTGTCTAATAGTGTGCAGAATAAATTTCCCATTGTATGGATCCGATTTAGCTTGGTGTTCCATTAGGGAATTTGAATGAAAAGTTCGACCACCTCTATGGTTACGTTGGAAAATTGATATGTATGAAAAATGTCATATACAGAAATACCGTATTCTGAAATGAGGTGCATAGATGTACACACAATATAACCATAAGAGATCATTTCCATAAATAATCATATATGCGAGTTCATGACCATGAATATCCATATACAGTATGATCATATATTCAAATGTACCATATGATCAAGTGCATTATGTACAGCCAGTTGTGTAGTTATCATATATTTAAATCCGTTTGTTTTATAGCAAACAATCTACGATGTCTTAAAAAAAATCAATTTAGCACATTTTCGTCTGTCTTAAAACAGATCTGTTAGTTGCTTTAATCCCACATCATTTATATAACAACTCCAGGCCCCAGACATAAATTTTCTTAAGGGAGAAGTCTGCATTATGCACACAACTTGAGCTTCTTTAATATCCATAGTAAAATTAATAATTAATTTCTACAGCTATTCGCATGCAGTTGTTTCTCACGCACTGTTGTCTTTACTCCTTTTTGAACATTGTTAAAGTGCTGAAACTTTTACGGAAGCAAGCATAAGGTTAAACCCTCGAATCTCAAAGGGGATGGAAGCGATTTTCTTTAATGCCAAGAATGCAGGTCATCAAGTACAGAGAGCCACGAGATAAGATAGGTTCTCTTTCATCTTGCACAGAAACTACGAGTCCAGGGTCTTATCTAACATTTTTCACGTCATTTATTTGAAATCTTAAACGCCCCTAAATCCTATCCATAAAGGATTACATTTAATGAGACGGGTATAAAGATATGGTAGCCTAACGTTAGTCTCATTGGTCAATAGTGGGTTGCACACAAATTAAGCAACATATAACAGGAGAAATGTTGAAATCACTGATACCAAGACGACAACCAGAGCTACCTGTTGAATAAAGATCTTAGACGTATTGCATCAGAGATAATGTCATTGAGGCGTGACAGTACTGTTAAAATGCACTGTCTAAAAACGGTGGTTTGCTTAACTGAATGCTATGTTGAAAATACTCATATAAAAATACGTCGTATGCGCCAATAGGTCATGGTGTGCCACTCGAGGTTTATCCATAACAATCAACATGAATGGAATTAACAAACACGAATTAAAAGTAACTTCCAAAAACTTTCGATCTCCATCTGTACTTAGTCAGATTTGTGGTAATTATAAAGTGACTTCATTTCAGTTCGATTGAGAGACTATGACCCTGTCAAAATACAGTAGCCTATATGATATATGGACCAATAGACTAGTATGCCACATGAGGGCAGTGCCGCAGACTTTCCATGGTTTCAGCTTGCCCGAACCCAGGTGGGTCCGGGTATTGAAAATGTTAATAACGTTTTAGTAGCTTACTAGAGTTTGATTAACCTTAACGTTAAAGGCAGGAAGGGAGGAGCCACGGACTGAACTACCCAATGAACTAACTGAACGTCATGAGTGCGCATGCGTGGTTCTTCCCTTCCTGCCTTTAACATTAAGGTTAACGCGTTGGCTGGCTCAATCCCTCTAATAATAGCTTTCAATATACAAAATTATTGTATGTATGTTTTGAAAATATTATTTGTTTAATATAACAATCAAATAATAGCATTATACATTAGTTGTGGTTGGCCCCCTTTGTATTATGGAAATCAATATTTTTAGACCTAGTCCACCACTGCACGATGGTTCTCAATAATATGTGTTTATCATGTGTGCCACATATCTAAATACTTCGAAAAATATATTCCAACTTTCTAAAGAATTTCAAAACCAATGAAAACCTTTACTTGAAATATTTGACAGTATAAGCTTGTTAATGACAACAGATGCGACAGACTCACTAACTTGTCTTTCAAAATTTTCATTATCCAAAATGTTCAATAAAATAAATGGACTGATTTATGATTAATGAAAGATGACTGCGATACATTGGGTCACTTAACTCGTATTTAAATATCGCGATCCTGACACCTCATGAGTACGAAAATAAGTGCAAAAAACATGTGAAATACATTTGTTTGAAAAGCAATGACAGGTTTCAGATGCATCATTACTTCGCAAAGGGTTTTAGTCGCACAAATAAAGAAATTCGTAGCACATGTTCACGCGTTTCCATCCATATTTCAATCCACTGCCTAAAACTAAAGCGTCCTTCGCAGCTGTTGTCAGATCTTCATGACAGATTAATGCGTTGAAAACAGTCCATCCCTACAGCTCTACCTTCAACGTGTTCCCCACAGGGTCTTCAGATGCATTTTCTAAATGCATGTGGTGAAATTATATTTTCCTACTTCGTGGTTTTTGGGATCGTGCCATCTTAGTTTACGATTTCTTGGCACGTCGCTTTATTTTCAAGCTCGAAAAATACGGAGAAAAAAAATCGTTCATAAACAAACCCAATGAGAAATACTCCTTAAAATACGAGGCGTAATTGGATAATAAAACTGGAATGTATCCCAATTATCCATGAGTATCGCTAATAATCGTCGATATTCTCAATTCCCCCATATCAATGCAAACGTGAATTTTCTTTGACACGC
>JAUJYV010001037.1:0-22938 GCA_033995625.1 Ophyiulus pilosus
TTAAACAATGTACTTCATTTATTTTTCTTGTAAACGACAATTTTCATAGTGTTCACAGACTTTTTTTGCCAACTGTAGTTGCTAAAAATCGTATATGATGTCAGTTCAATTCAACTCAGTACCCAGAGTTGAATTGAATTGATCATTATTATTAATAGTTCTGAAACATTTCCTGAACCTTTGTCTAAGCATTCACCTAAATGTCTTCCATGTGCGCTGTGAACCAACTTAATTAATTCAATCACGTTGATTGTTTGTTTTTTTAATAATGGATTAATAGAAAGATTTCGCCATCAAAGATTTTTGATCATACGATTTGTGTCATTGTGTCAAGTAATGTTTAATGTTTTTTTATATTAATTGGATTTATTAAAAAAATTACATTAAAGTAGTATAAAAATAGAGAGATTGAGCCAGTTAACGTTAATGAAACGATAAAGATAAAGAGGAACAGCACTGGCGGCCCGGAATGGCATTAGAATGCCATGCTTCGCATAGGGTAGTGCTTGACATTCCGGGCCGCCAGCGCTGTTTCTCGTTATCGTTTCGTTAACGTTGGCTGGCTCAAACTCTATTAAAAAACTCAGGACCATTCGCTTGCGCCATCCTATCGATTATACACTTGTCTATCATTGCTTATTCTCTTATAGATTGACCCTGTTCATCTGCCACAACAAGGTCAGGGAACGTGTGCTCTCTGGACGAACGGCGTACCAGCTCTGCAACAGTTCCTCATGTTGGTTATTAGTAGGGTGGTGTGATGCTCCTGGAGCAGCAGCTTCTCCTGCAACTCCAGTATCCTCTGCTCATTCTCTTGAGTCTTCGTGTTTACTGGTACGTGGTGCTGGCCGGTTAATCTGCGCTTTGATGGCCAGATAGTCGCTTACATGTCTCCCATATTTGCAACATCGCCTGGCGCACACTTTTGGTGAAGAAACCCAGGACCGAACCAGGGACCTTTATAGTCGGGTTAATGCTCTTTTTATGTACTGTATAGTTTTCCAGAAATTAAACCATCAATAAAATTTTCTGTAATTTATTTTGGAATGTTTGTTGAAAATGCAATGTATTATAATAAAACGCCCTTTGTTAGTTCGCTATATAAGTTTCGAGAATATGTTCATTTGCTAGGCCGAATCGATCGAAAAGTGTTTAAGCAGCTGAATTTATTTGTAAGCCAAAACTCACCTGCTGCTTATTATAAAGCCCGTTGTAAAATATGCCCATTTTGTAATTGTCAGGTGCATGCTTACTTGTTTTGATGTCATGCTACATGGCAATACAATGACACTGTTTTAGTTTGGTTTTTTGAAAGTTTCGAAAACATGTATTTTGGTTACTTGTTGCACTTTGTAATGAGGCATGCGACAAAAACGATGAAGGTTTTTGAAGAACATGTTTCATTTCAGGTTTTTGTTAAAATTGTTAACATAATGCTTGAACGTGAAACAGTGTGACAAGGTTTTCAGTGTTTTTAAATGTATTTGTTGAAAAAATAAACTGAATTTAAGATGTCTCAACTTACAAAAATGAACTGCTATATATAATTTATGGATGAGAAAAACCTTACTTATTTGTATTATTTTTGTACTTAATTTCGTAATTCATTATAAATTGTGTAGAACTTTAAAGAAAATCCAGAATTAACGACTTTATCAAAATGACTTGATTTATAAGATTATCAGGTTTTTTTAAATACCTATTTTTTCAGTGTAGTTTTACTGCAAATATGTTACTAAAATTACTTTATAATGCAAAGTTTAAAAAGCATTTACAGGTGAATAAAAATGAAATTATAGTATTTTGTAGAAAATGTATATTGCATATATTTTGAGGTTATGGAACCTAACTATCCTCCATTTACCATCCAGTGTGTACAATTCAGAAACGTTTCTTAATAATTCGATAAGTTTATACAAATCCCAAAGTTCAGCAATAGAAGCCTGGCACCCGTCAGAGCTTAGCTGTCCCCAATTGAAAGTTAATCCAAGCTTAAATCACCTCTGACCTCGGTTGAACCCACTTTGGTCGGCCACCATCAGAGAAGACTGTTTTCAGCATGCTTTCCCTATCTAAAAGCCAGTCAAATATTGCACAAATTCTACAATCCACATCAATTATGCCACCCCACGCCCCCTAGGTGTCGGACACCTGTTTCAGCACCGGGAAATGACGTTTAACGCCCCGTCACTCAATGGATCCGTACTAACGATTCAGCAATAAAGTATAGAATGCCACAGGTGGCACGACCATTCCAAACGAAACTTTCGGAATAGAACGGCTTATTATTCGCGTTGTCACCCCAAAAACATGATAACTGCATTGTGTGTGGACCCACTATTTACTTAGATATCATTTGCATGAGGGGGCGCCCCCTTCAAACTGCCACGACAGGGCCCACGTGACTACACCGTTGCACGTGATCGTTTAGAGCGAAAAACCGTCATGGGTCATTTCGGTACCGAGAGCACCAGATGCGACGATCCGGAAAATTGGTATCATCTTTTCATGAAAAACCCTGTTTCCAAAACCGCACTTGCTGAAATAGTTTTTTTTAAATGTTCTAAAAGTTCCAGAAATGTGATGCTAACACGTAACACCGCTGGTAAGTAAAACATTTGTGTAGCAAAAGTTATTAATCACCGGTGGCGGACTGGATGTAAAAATATAGGTTTCCAGGATACAATTTTGAAAAATTGCATAAGTGGAAAAACTACATTAATATTTTTGAGAAATAAATGCATATTAAAAGCTAATATTAATCTACTAAAAAGTCATTTGCATTTGAAACGTATTGTCTCATATTTAAAGGGGCCTCTACCTGCCATCGGGCAAGCTGACACCCTGGCCAGTCCGCCATTGTTAATCGCCCTTAAAATTTTAATCAGTATGTTCATATATAGGAACTCTAAACATCTGTTTTAAGGGATTCCTGATGTTCGGGAACATATGTTAATCAGGAGAATCGTTTATACCTAAGAAACAAAAATAATGAACCTGTACATAATTGGGGCCGTTGACGTGAAGAATATTTCATATATGATATTTGGTTTAAACATGTATTTCGTGATTAACGATTAATTAATTGACGACATCCCATTAAAAGTTTCTTAAAAGCATACTTAAAAGTTTCGTAAGATTTTGAACTCATTTGATTTGAGTATAGGGTTTACGGGCCCAAAGGCAACTAAGGCTAAAAAATTAACGGCTAGTACCATCCACCATTATGTTTTATAACTGTTTAATGACATGTTCAATGTACAATACTGTACGAACTGTTAACTTGTAGCAAGCTTGTGCAAACTATAATCACCGATCCGCGAAATCGTTTTAATAAGAGGTCATTGTAATCGCCCCTTTTGAGGCCCATTAATTAAGTGACTCTTAAGTGCTCCAAAAATATCTAGTTGAAACTTCTCCAGTTTCATTTCTAACCGGTTTACATAGCACCGTGCATTCCGGATAATGGGACCACATTGGAAAACATGAAGGCTGGTGAGTGCTCCCAATAATCACTAAAGGTGTCATTCGATTGTTGAACATTTGGTTCTAATAAGTCAAATTTCGAACATTCGCAGGATTTAGTGTTTGGTCCTCATAAATTATAAAATTATGTTAAGTCATTCTCCTATAGTCCCATGTTGACAAAATCCCAGGTGTTCTAATCTCATGGTGCAAATCGTTCGTGCACTTTACAATAATCACAAATTTAGTGAACCCATATCACCGTCATTCCAAGGTTAGGTGTCAAATCAAAAATTGATTCTCGAATGACAGTTCAGTTGCTACAATTTGGAACGTTCGGCCGTTTTGGGGGCACCTATTTGTTAATTTCGTATAAGAAAACCTTGTATATGTACTTTAAAGTGTTTACAGCACACTAAATTCACGCCATCAGAAATGTTCCCTACGAAAAGTTTTAAAAACATTACATTACAGTATACGTTGAAAACAAAAATTGCAGCTTCCAATGGAACACCCTGATTCCATTTTTAGAACACTTTGAAGTACGGAACGTATACTCTTATTTTGTATTTGTGAAACTATATGATATGTGTGCAGTATTTCGAAGTACCCTTTCGACCACATTTGTAAGATTGCTAGTGTTTGTCTAAAAATCTGTGAACGAGATAAGCCGAAATTGTTTGTTCAAACTGGTGTAAATATCGATTACTTCCGTGAAGGTTTTTTTTAAAAAAAGATGTCACCACGACAATAGACAGTCAAATTCACCATAAGAACGATTTTCATTGAAATATACGTTGACAGAAACGCCATCAATTTGTTTCAATAAAACGATGTTTTTTAAAAGTTTTGGACCATTTACATGATGCATCTACGCTACCTCTAAACAGCCATTTTGAATTCAAAATGGTGGCCATCTTGACAAAACCAAAATCAAACAAGATTGACAAAGACAAAATCAAAGTACAAAACTAGTGTAAAACATTGAATTCGTTTCTTCATCGGCTCGACATTTTTAAGGAAAAGTAAAACATTGACGTCATTGCAATTTCTGCTTGCTGGCATTCCATCCTCTAAACCCAGTTGCAAAACAGTTCGATTTTCTATTGTTTTAAAAGGCATCAAAAGGGATTATCTGCGAAAATCCTCGCTGAAGACAATGTCAAGAAAGGACCAGCCCTTATTCAATTTATATACCATCCATGTCTATAATTCAACAACGTCTAAAGAGCAATAACTTATGGGCGTCACAGTTGTCTAAAATTCTTTGAAGCTCATAAAGGCAGCGTAAAAAGCGCTCAGACTGAGCACTAACGCGGCTGCTTGACGTCATGTGAATACTTACAACTGACAATATAACAATAGTATACGAGTATAGAACAAGTACACGAAATAAACATCTGGCAGTCTGGGGAAATCTGCTGCAGTATAAAATATTCGTTAAAATACATGTAGGGTGAATGCATAATCCCAGAACACAAAATATATATATATGTGCATAACATTCAAACGCCATTATCTACAGTTTATAACAATCATATTCGTGGGTATTATTAGTACACAAACAATCCTTCTACCAAACCAACAGTCACCACCTAAGGATTAGCACATTCAAAATCCTTTTATAATTAACTTCTATTCATTTCCGGATAATGGGACCACATTGAGGGACATGAAATGCGTTCCTATTTTGCGGATGCTACACCAGTTTATTCATATTTTTTCGATTTTTGTTCGTTTGGTCCAACATGTAGTTCAGCAGTAATTGCATGTGCTTTATTTTTAAATATTTTAATGTTGTTTTTATAAATAATTGTAATTGAACATTTGTAAACCTCATATTGAAGCTCTACAGTAAAATGCATTTTAACAATACAATTTTTTTTTTAGAATAACCTATATATGACGTATGTACGTAGATGTGTATTGTTCTTCAATTTATATGAATAACTATCGGGTAACAAAATCAGACAATGCTTAGGGTCATTAGGTTTGAGGTGGTTTCCCCGAGGGCCCTTAGTTGTACGAGTAGTACGTATTTTTTTAGCAGCGGGGAAACTTAAGACTGTGAGGGGTCCCAAAATAAATGCATGAAAAATTAGCCTCAAGAATAGCCTGAGAATAGCCTCAAAATTGTAGTTACACCAGTGGAAATAATTCAGCAAAACATTTTGATTTCTAATAAACCTCCTCATGTTTGAACTGCTGTATTGAACGATTTTATCAAAAACGTAAACCAACTCTGCAAGTTTACAATTAGGGGAACTGTTGTTTGTTCCAAGAAATAAGATATGAGCCCCCAGTTATACCGAATTTGCCTCAAATATTATGTTTTAACTTCTGTTAATGGTACATACAGGAATTAGACAAAATAATGATAACGCTAAGAAATGTAGGGGCGTATAATGGCTTTTTTTCTGTCAGCTGAAGTCCATTGATTTCAGTTTCCAACTTTCCAACAATACATTTTGTTCTATTTGTTTGCAAATTGCTGAGTTGCGTTTGTAGATAATGTGAAAACTGTAAAAAATTCTTGGTAAAAAGTTCAAAACTTGTTTGTACCAGTTTAGACCAAGAAAGATTGAGTCAGTATTGAAACTAAACTATGGTCTATTAACTATTTACTCAATCTTTGTGGCCTGTGTATCGTGCGAAACACGCGTTGTAGCAAAACTATAAAACTTTCCTTTTGTGAACATTTGGAACTAGCCACGAGTCAGTACTCATTGAATCTAGTTAGTTCTCTGCTTGTTGATTCAAGAACCCCGGTTTACAAATCCCGCACGTTCCAAGCCAAAACAAAATGTCCCTATTCCATGAACACGTCACGTGTTCCAGCCCAGAGAACAGTTTACCAAACAAACCGCCACCGGGGCGTCTGGGTAGGCCCGGGGTGAAACGCAACCATTCTTCTACACTGGCTGTTTGGTGTTAGCCTGGTGACCTTTGCACTTCAGGATATTACGTGTCCATTGTATAGGGGGCAATTTACGACACCATTTCTGGCCTCCGATTCACGCATTCCGACTCCAGGGTTGGCCCCCCGATTTGGTTTACCTTTGCTTTCACCCCCAAGCCCAGGCACCTGAAGCCAAAAAACGGTCATTGGGTGCTGGATCTGATCTCATGTGCACCAGAAATAGAACACCGCAGCAGACAGGAAACCAAAAACCATAGTTTAACAGTTCTGAAATGTTGAATAGTTGGTGCTAGTTCACCATTTGGAACGGGTATCTTTAATGAATGGCTCAGGATTCTCTGGTGGCGTATGGTAGATTTGAATTTCCAACATGGTCGCGTTTTTCTACACTGCAGGCGGCCATGTTGGAAATATCATGCAAAATACTCCTACATTTGCAGCATGACTTGAGTATAATATTGTGTTTAAACAGACGGCATCACAATTGATATTAGACAGTTTGAGCATGCCAACGTCTTTATACTTACCTTAGCGTTATTGGCGGGAACGGATGAGCCACGCATTGAACTACCCAATGAACTAACTGAACGTAATGGGTGCGCATGCGTGGTTCTTCCTTTAGCGTTATTGGCGAGAACGGATGAGCTACACATTGAACTACTCAATGAACTAACTGAACTTGCGCAACTGAACCACGCATGCGCACCTTGATGGGTGCGCATGCGTGGTTCTTCCTTTCCCGCCATTAACGCTAAGGTATAAGTATAAAGACGTTGGCATGCTCAAACTGTCTATTGTTACAGTCTGCCAGTGCTTGAGCCTGAGATTGTCCTTAACTCCAGGTCAAAGCATTGGTATGGTTACAAAACTTGTCAGAATTTCTGAAAAGTTCCATGCAGGTTACTAAATAGGGACCAGAAGGCAGGAATATTCTAGGATCTGTAACTTGAGATCACTATAGCCCTTAAATACTGATTTTGTAATAACTGCTTACTTTAGAAATCAGTACTCCTTAGCAAACTGGTACTCAAGTGTTATGCTGTAATACGACATTACGTACAGGTACACGACTTGAGCAACTGCACTATGGTATATTGCAGTCCCATCCCACCACTCCTCCCCCTCACCCTAACCAGTATCGCCTGAGAATCGCGACTTCTGCTGGTGTTGAACTTATTTATCAAGTATGGGTTCTTTGAACGAGATAGGGCTTTCGAACTTTCAATTAATGTAGGTCACATGGTTAGGGGGAGGTCTGTATCAATAAATAACGTCAATGGCGTGAAAGTGCAAAATTTCAATTACATGTAACATGCATGTATTGTAATATCACAATAATATATCATATTTAAATCACAGACAATGGCGGACTGGCCAGGGCGTCAGCTTGCCTGATGGCAAGTAAGCCCCAGCAACATTAGATGACCTTAATACATTTTAATATATATTATTTCGCAAACAAATTAATTGTACCATTTATACACTTAGGTCTTTTTTTTTGAAAATTATATTTATTTCTTATAAAAATTCAATGATAGCCTTATACAGTAGTTGAGGGTGGGTCCATTTGTATCCTGGCAACCAATATTTTTAAATTCAAGTCCACTACTGATGAAAGTAAACGAAAGGACTTATTTGTTATTAACGCTAAAATAGCATCAAAATGGATTGATGAATCCGGTCCTTAGTACTCTTGGTAAAACTTGTGACAAAACACACTGTTCCAATTAACATTCCATTCTAAAAAACCATTGTCGGTACTGACTTTAGGACCGCCTTTACCAACAAATTCCCTGAGATGCCTGGATGGTTGATGCACTGGTATTTAATCTGGGCTTCGCTACCCATCATTATCATCTCTCCTCCCTCGAAACAAAACTTTAAAAAACCAGGAAATTCGAGTAACACAGAGAGGGTCCGAAGACGGAAGCATGGCGGCTGATTTCAATTGTGGAAAAACACAAAAATATGAAATCCGTTGGTGTCTACCCCGCGTTTATGAAAATTAGTGTAATGCAAATCCTTTCTGGATTCGACCTCCCAGAAAATATGAAATATCGGAATAATTCCGGATGCAGGATGATATCAATGGGTTCATCACGGGAAATCCCTTTATAGGCAAGTGCATACATGTACTTGGGTGCGTGGCGGGTGAGGTAGCCACGTCGGTAAAACCCCCCATCGATGAATGGCGATTGTCCTCTAATAGTACCCGGATCGGAGACGATTGATCATTTCCGGTCCGTCGTTCGCCTGCGCAGGTGGAGGCTGGATAAAAGCAGCCCTCGACATCAATAGCGATTCTGTTGTCGTTATGCAGCTGGAGCAGAGCCCCGGGGGTGCTTGGTGACACCTCGGTGGCACCCCAGAACACTTGTGTCGGAGTGGTGTTCCTCACTTTCTTGCAGCCGTCCCAGGGAGCTTTACCACGTTGCACGTAAGCCATTTTTATCATGTACCAGGCACCCAGGCACCTGTAGCACTTTTGCACCGTCCAGACCCTGACCTCTGACCCCGGACGCGCTTAGAGACCGGTTGTACCGCGTTTACACCTTCAAAATTATCGAGGCTTTTATACAGCAGCTTTTCTCCAACTATGGTCCTAGCTAGGTCCTCAGAGGACCCAGAGAATCAAGAGGTCAGAACTATTTTTATAACAAATGTCTGCTAAAATGTTGTTCTTTTTTAAAACTAGTTAATCAGTATTTTTAAATTTCCCATTTCCAATTTTACTATACAGTAAAATTTATAAGTGTACCTAAAGTGAAAAGTTCTCGAGGGTCCTTAGTAACTTTTAAGAGTGTTTTGGGTTCATGAGACCAAGATGTTTAAGAACAGCTGCCCTGTATAGAGGCCAGAGCGTTTGTCATTGTCATGTAATAATTTGTATAAAAATAGTTAGAACTTAGCGGACTTTACAAAAGGACCTCTGGGATAAGCAGAATAGTTGTTTGGGGTTTTCTTGACTAAATTGGTAGAACCTGTCTAAATGCAACCTCTCTTAAAAGTATAAAATGTGCCGGTCCCGACTTGGGGACCCGTGTATAAATGAATCTGTCTAAAAGCATATTTTTCACCGGTCCCAAGACCACCGGCCCTTTTAGACAGGTTCTAATATGTACATGCATAGCCTTTTTAAATTCATAAGTGGTGGTTAGGGCTGATTTCTATTCAAGGGACAATATAACTAGTCTTTTTATATTTAGATTGTATAAATTTGTATAGAACATGAAATCTATATTTTATTCAATGCATAAAATGCATGCAACCTTCATGTATAGAACAAAAATAAGCCTTTAAAAATCAAAAATGATGTATCTTTCAACTTCCTATTTTTATATTTAATTAATTTCCTAAAAACGTTATTAGATTTTTAAATTTCAAATACCATGAAATTTGTGGATATCTGAAAAATGCTTATTCAAAACTTTTTGTTAAGTGCATGTTTATATAAGATTTGTCCCAGTTTTAATTTAAAGTATCAGCACATTTCCAAAGCATACTGTGTGTATTTTCAAAAAATGTATCGTTGGCCATGCAGGGTTCATTAACACCTACAATATACAATGGACCCCATATTTTATTTAGGGGGCCCATGAATACGCCTGCTACCATATAATATGAACATTTAAGCATGGACATTGCACTGTATACAGGAACAAAATGTATACGTTATAAAGTTTCTAAAAAATAACAGAAAGTTAAGTCAACGCACCAAACGTGTTTAGCGAATAGTTTATAGTTTAGGTGAAAATTTGCGTTTTAGGGAAATCTTTTGCTGACAAAATGTGCGCATCTTTAACCTTTGACACTTGCTATTGTTACATTTGTGACGGATATCCAATTCGTGGGATAACACAAAAAAATCAAAGCGATAGTATATAGACAGGACGCAAATTATAATCACCGGCAACTAATGTGGAACTCCAGGAAACGCGGTTTGTTCACTAAAAGTTGAGAACTTTAAAGACTTAAATGGGACAAAATTTCGGTTTAATTAGACTTTATTTGCGGAACAGTATTTTTTGTACGCTGTTTTGCATTTAATTCGTGGGATTTGCGACGACGACCTGACCTCACTTTTCCCCCTAATCATCAGTATGGTTTTGTAGTTTAGAATTGTCAAGTAAAACTTGGAATTAATTAGCGATTAATTACACGCATTAATTAATGGTGATGAGAGCTACAGTCCTAAGCTTCGAATCACTTAGTAAAAAACCCCTAATTTAATTAAATATTGACAAAAACCTACAAAAATGGCAATCCATATCTATAAGTTCTTATCTATGCCATTATCAATCTTACTTGTCCACTTCGACTTGGGTTTTAAACAATGATTAATTTCCTGTCATTTTTTTTCCAGGATTTCAAGCACTTTCAAGAAACAATTTCAGCTCAGCACCTGGTCAATGACTTGAGCTGTTCGACCAGAGCTTGTTTCAAGAATTTGCTTTGTTCGTTCGGCTCGAGTTATTGGGTAGCGTGAACCCATCATTGCACGTAAATGTTGACCCCTGGCCCAACTTCTGGCAAGCATGTATACGATCAACTGCAACTTGAAACAACAGTGCGAAAGACGATAACGATAAACGAAACTTACCTTACGACATTGCATATGTAGACATCGTCTTTTCCATTGTGCCATCCTATTTTCGTATGCTACAGGTTGAGGTCGGTTCAGCTCCAGTTCAGTTCACAGTATTTTGCAGAAAATCGGTTCACTTGTTGTTAGTAGTTGTGTGCAGACAATCATCTTCGTTGAGGCTCAGTTCAGACAATGTTGAGTTCCAAATTCTTAGCAATGCAGGTTCAGTTTACTTTCCAGTCTACTTTTGAATGAACTGAATGTCACAACCTGGAAAATGTTTAAAGTCGACGTTAATCCAAAATGTACAAATATGTTAATTTCGTCCGTGGTTTATTCAAACGTTTGGTTTAGACTAGTTCCGGTTCCTCAAGGAGGTTCAGCAAATGGCATGTACAGAAAATCGTAATTGCATAATTTAATTGAGCGGTCCAAAGGCCAATACCATCAATGCGAAAACACAATGCATGAAGGCTAATTGTGCCCTAGTTGGCAATGATAATAGAAAGTATTCGCCAGCTAACGTCTTTAGACTGACCTTAAATGTAATTAAATGTAAATGGCGGGCATTGACCTACTCAGTTAGTTCATTGGGTAGTTCAAATCAATACTCCTACCTTCCCGCGATTTATATTTAAGGCCAGTCTAAAGACGTATGTATGTATACTGACGTTGGCTGGCGAATACTAGAGAGTTTGAGCAAGCCAACGTTAACGAAACGGTAACGATAACGAGAAACAGCGCTGACTGCCTGGAATGTCTTCGGAATACCATGCTTCGCATAGGGTGGTCCTTGACATTCCGGGTCGCCAACGCTGTTTGTCATTATCGTTTCGTTAACGTTGGATGGCTCAAACTCTATTACTGATTTACTACTTGTATTACCTCGTGTAGAATGCCTAGGAAACACGATTTTGTAAAAATAAGTAAACTTTGCTGCAGTTCCCTGAATGCTGTCAGATTATGTCAACATAAGGGTGGTCTTAGCGTGGAACAGCCGCTTCAGGCTGTATGTTAATTTGCATTTTAATTATGAAATATTCAAATTTATCTGAAAATTATTCAATGGTTACCTCTCAACCTACTTTAGGAAGTTATAAAAAACGTTATGCTAACGTCACTTATGATTTATATCTAATGTATTTTATTTAGATTTAAATTGAAGTTCATAATTAAGAAAGAAAGGCAGGAGTTGTATTTTCAAAGACAACAATCAGATTCTAGTAAATTTCGTCAATTTTCAATCTATAGTCGTTCGAATGTCATCATCGATGGAGAAATAAAAGTTGAAACTTACCCGAACTCGAAGTTCTGAGAGTAACCAAATCGACGAATTTGATATTTCAAATGGAACGCCACTATGGAATTTTCACGGCAGCTGTTTGGCGGAAAAGAATAAATTCATTTAAATTTGACCTCGAGCCTACCCTAACAATTGCTTTAAAATCTCATTAAATGACATTATCAAATCAAACATTGGTTGCATGCAGTTTTACGTATGGATGCAACCTGATTGGGCCATGAGCTCGATGTGGCTCGTTCATAATGTAAATTTTATGTAAAACATTAGCTGTAAAGTATAATAAAAACCTCGATTTCTGTTCTTTACTTTGCAATAACTGACAGTAGACGAATCAGGTAGACCATAGACGAGTTTATTGAAACAAACACCGTCTGGAAACAGAAAAAATCAAGTTCCAAAAGTCAACGGTTTCTTAAATTAGCTACGCCACACATATAAATACAATGGAGAAACGCAATTACATCTTTGGTTCTTAAATAGCCTATATCATAAATAGTGCGCTACATGTCAAGTCGTTCGAAATAGGAAGGTGCCAACGACAGTTTTTCACATCCAACGAAATCCATATAATCTACAATTAAGAATAACAAATAAAACGAGGGTTGGGAATCGTGTAAAATCGGTGAGAATAACGCGAAAATAGAGAATTTCTGTACGGAATTCCACGGGAGATGTTGGCAATTCATAGGCCAATTTCCCCGGGAATTAAGCTGCTAATGACAGCTACGATATCATATTTTTAAATTACGAAAGGCGCCCTTGGCGGCACGATCCTTCGCAGAAGGAAGCAAACGAAAATACTCAGATAAACTTTCTTGGAAAGTCACATCTGCAAAGACCTGCCCAGTTAACCACTGTGGTTAACCAGCCGTGGTTCAGGCGATGGGGACGAGGAATGCTGGGATGAGATGCCCCCTATACATTTAACTATGCAACTAACAACATATTTAACGACGCCCGAGGCAGCTGTGGTCACTCCAGCGACGGGTTGGGACCGAAGGTTAAACGTCCCATCAAAATGGCGCTTAAGTACGGTAGTTTCACACTGCATAGTCAATGCTGCTAATTTAGTGCTGAACACTAATTGCAGTTAAACAAAAAGTAAGGTCCCATATCATCGATTAAATTGATGCCACGAACATTTAAGAATGCATATTCTTTAATTAACTCCATCCAACGGTAGGTAGCACCATTTTAATCGCGAGTACACTTTAAATGTACTTGAAGGATCTTTTAAGTTTTTTTAGTTAAACTATAGCAATACACAGCAACAGCTGAAACTCCGAACGTTCAAAAACAAATATTTAACACTGAGATATCGCCAATTTCTATTGATTCCCATTTCCAAAATCTATGTTTGTAACATTTTGAACATAGAAATTTATCATGAATTCACCATCATCGCTGGGCACGCCAGGGGAATTCCCCGCAAAGGAACGCGCTGGGACCTTGCTAAACATTTGCAAAAATAATCTCTCGTTAACTAACAATGGTGCAACGGGGATGAACGACAAATGCTGACGTTTCCTACGAGGGTAAGCTGCACTTATTAGCTAAAAGAGCTCGACGGCCCATTACAACAAGACGTTAAAAGCTATTTGGTCATCAATAAAGCGGTTCGAGTACCAAAACTTAGATGGCGCTAGTATAATATTCGCAAAATTTGTTTGTATTCCAGAATTGGTAGGTTCTCTTTTGTTAAAACAACTGTTCTGTTGAAAACGAGTTTCAAAGCTACAAACATGGCGTCTTTAAACATTTGCTTTTCGCCACGTTTCCAGTTGCCGAACATGACGCCAGGTGTTCGATGCATTTGTTAACGAACAATTTATAAACTATACAGTATATACACGCAAGTAAAACAGGTACAACGAGAGAGGGATAGATAATACAGCTTTCAGCACGTCTACGGAAAAAAATGCAGTTCCAATGAACGGAAATGGAATAAATTACACGTGAAAAATAATGCAACTTCTGAGAAAATATCACATCGCGAGAACGCCATGTTGCCGCCACTGTCAAAACGCACATTCGATGCATTTTAAATAATTGTCGAACAAGAAAACTCAGTTCAAAACTTCTAAAATAGTTTTGTTTTCAGTTCAGCACCCCCTGGAGGCGTATGAGACTTTACTAGGGAATTTCCAACATGGCCACACCCATTTACGCCAATGGCGGCCATCTTTTTTTTTTTTAGTGAACCGTAATACGGCTAATTAACATGCTAAAAGAGCTTATGTTTAAACGATCGCAAATGACTGTAGTTGGTGCTAAAAATAGAAATTTGATATAACATTTAGCATTTCTTAAGTATTAACAGTAATATATACATGCATACTCTTTGCCATATGTGTTGTTAAAAACAACAGTTGGGATGACATATTGAGAACACACAAGAAATTGCCAGTTAGTCACTAATGATCGTTTTAACAAAAACCTCTTCTGTACTTGCCGAGCAATACAGTACAAGAAATATCAATGCATTTTGCTAAACATTAACACTATTTTAATTTCAGCATTTTTAGAAAATTAAGTTAAAATTGAAACCGTGACTGGATGAAAAAATTGGGATATATTTGGTTTAAAATGGTTCGCCCTGTGGCTAAATCTTTAAAAGGTGCCTGAGAGGTCCAAGATACAGGGTGCAAAAGGAACGAGTCAAGCACAAAATTGTAATTTGGAATGTCAGCAAAGACTCGTTGGACTGGGTATTTCGTGCACAAACCTGAGATGACCCAGGCGTGGAGAACCGGAAAGTTAACGTGTTCTCGAGTCACGAAAATTGACGCATAGCACATCGGTTAAGCCTTTTGAGGCCAGAAACGCATGAAAAGCATGATGATATTAGCATTTTTCAATTCAAAAACTCTTGAATGCACAGAAATGAACTAAACTAAGCACAAGCGTAAGACAAATTTTACCAACTTAGTCACTGGACCATAGCCTTATCATTCAGAAACAAATGACGTGTTTAACCCTGAAGGTTCTGCGTTTGCCTGATACACTAAGCTGCCATTAAGTATCCATATCCCACCTTTTTAAGCAAACAACTTATTTTAAAATCTTTTTAAGATTAGCGATTCTCAAAACATCTTTATCATCTGCTACCATTACAACTTATAATACGGCAAACCAAAGATTTATTAAAAGTTCAATTTAACAATGGTGTCCAAGTCGCTACTGACACAGGAACAACCTTTAAAAATGAGTACGAGTACGACCTCCCCTACCCACATGCATTTGTTTTCTGTCTGTATGATAATGAGTTGAATTGAATTAAGAACAATGAGATTGAGAACCGCTGTAGATATTGTATGAGCCCGATCCAAGTCACCAAAATAGCAATAAAATGCAAGGGTGAAGCCTTGGGGCTCCAACGTTTTACTAAAACACTGCCCAAAACTTTAACCGGTCGTCTCCTGATTCTGAATTTTCTCGATCATGGCTTTGGTACCAGCATGGCTTTGGTAAAAAAAGCGTGTTCTCAACAAAAACGCTTGGTATGGAAGTTAAAAATGAGGGGGTCGAGTGGATAAAAAGAGAAAGACTAAAAAAGACAAATGGGACGCGCAAATCTGGCGCATCTGCTTCCACCAATACCATAGATTCCTCGAAGCTGGCCCTGCAGCTTGTGCTGCAGCGGAATTCCGAGCTTCCTCGTGCCATGCGGCCGGACATCTACGGCAGAGAGAAATTCTCCGAGAGGGGCAACCCTCTTGACGGCTCTTGCCATGGCAAGCTGCGCTTACTCAAGAGGGGCCTGAGAAAAGCGCAAGTGGGCATCCGTGTCAGGTCGCAGTTTCCGACCAATTCCTCCGTATTCTCACTTCACGTGCTCGGACTCAGCCAGCACGTCCTGCAGCAGCCGGCAAAGATTGTCCAGGCCCAGCAGGTAGCCGTTGTCTGGCCCCCGGTGCACAGTGGCGTCGCCCATATAACCCTCGTAGGTTGTGTGGGCAAAATCGATCATGCGCACGTCTACTTCGGCGTCACCTGGCTTGTAAGCTGGCGCCGAGTGGTAGTCGCAGTCCATGGAGGACTCCAGGTCGGCGCAACTCTCCGCCACAGAGTCATTGGACTTGTCGTCTGAGACATCGGGGCGACTAGGGATGGAAGCTGTGTCGCAGTGCGCCCCTTCGGGCACCATGTCCCACGAGCCGGAACACTCAGTCTCAGAGTCACAGCAAATGTCGCCGTAGTGGCTTGGCTCCTCGTTACAGCAGCCCTCGTAGAGGACAAGCAGCGAGCTGGAGTAGAAGCGGAACGAGTTGTGCTTCTCGAGGGTCTGGCGCAGGCGACGCAGCTTTTCGATCACTTTGCAGATGACCTGTGTTCGCATCTTAAACCCGTTATGGAAGAAGTCGTTGAGCGACTGCTTGAAGCCATCCTCGTCTAGCCGCCGCCCGTAATACTTGTCCTTGAAAAGGTACATGCCCAGGTCAGCCTGATAAACCTGATATTGAAAAAGAAAATTGGAATTAAGACTGCGTGCCAGAAAAATTCACACCAACTACAGTCAATTCTCCGCCATGTGAAGCAACTGGATTTGAGTATCTCTGGAGTAGTTCACAAATGTATTTAATCGTATGGCTAATTCGAATTGCAGAAAATCTACCATAATTCCAGAGGGCCATAAAGCACCAGAAAGTTACCTGCATTCCACACAGCCTCACTCCCAGACTGCCCGATGTGCTGCGCTTGCACTTGTCGATGTGTCGGTGACGTTTCTCCTCTGGGGCATCGTCGCCGTGCTGCCTCGTCCCCATTTTCAGATCTAAAATGCACGGGCGGAAGAACTTGGAAGCAACATTCTCCAGCAAAAGAAAATCTGATCGATACTGTCAAGGATGAAACTTAACAAGAGTTCACGGAAAGGTAGAAAAATAACATTTTTGCTCGAGCATATTTATTGTCCCTCAACACCGAATGCCACAAGCAGGCATGGGGGAAAGAAGTAGAGGGGAGTCGAGAATGAACAGAAGAAAATATTGTCCGTGACCGCTTTTTAGAAAAACACTACGGACTCGTTATTTTCATAAGTTTCCAGGAGTACGGGATATGAAGATCCTTCAGCAAATTGCTGATGAAAGAAACGTGTAAACATAGATTCAACTCCTTGCCATCCTGCTGACGAAAACACTAGCAGCAAGTAAACAATTATCCTTGGGGAGCGTGAATCCTTGCTTCATCCCAATGTTTATATGTGCCAAAACAACCAAAACAATCATAATGTTGTAACAACTCAAGGCAATGTTTTGTTGAATAGAAGAACCCTTGATCGTTTCCCAGTCGCTTGAGTACCTTTCTGCACGCTTTTGCCAAAAGCAATCCACCCTGTGCATCAGGTAACCCCAGTGATAGGTACATCGGTGATCGAGCAAGCTGTAATGCTCGCAAGTCAGTAGCACTATAGCAATTCAGTTGCCAATTACAACTTACTTATCACTGAAGCGAAAGCTTTGCCATGAAAATTAACCACAATCCTGGCTTGCAGCCAGGTAGTTAGCACGGCATTGACGCACCAGGGAGGGGTGTGGTTGGCCATCAACAACAACCCATCAAAATAGCTGCAAGTCGTGACGTTGGTGGGACCCGAAAAGTGCCATGCCCGTTGTTACCTTGCCGACCCCCAGCGCTTGCCGATTTGGTAACTGGCATTGACACGATCACTGGTTGAGCTCGAAATAGACCGGAAAGTTCACCCCTTTCGGTTATATCGTTGGTGCATTGGATTTCCGTTCCACGAAGTGGTGTCCCGGGTGTTGGCAGAGGGCAGCGTTTTGTTTGGCGTTCCACACACTGTTGACCTTCGAGGAGCCCAATTTTTTGTCAACAAGGATCGGTTTGGAAACCAAGTATCGTCGACTTAGCTGCTGAGCCTTATATGGCATAACAAATCGTGGATTCTGATCACCGCCCGAGCTTACGGATCAAAGGCACTAATGATTTTTTAACGACGAGGCCGCTAAAAGCAAACCAAACGGACAGGGACAGCTAGTTGCACTTAGAACGGTTGATGGGGAATTGGAGCTTGTTTAAAATTTTCACAAAAAAAAAAAACAACAACAACAACGACAACAGAAATTATGACAAAAAGGATACAGCTTTCATTTGGGTTTTCGCTCCTGGAGGTTTCATTCTTGTCGATTAGCCTGGTCAACCTGGGCGACTCCTCGGGGATCACTTTAACGCTATAAAATAAGACAAAAGATAAATTAGATCTACGGCATTCAGAGTCAGCAATGTCCCGATAAATTTCCCAGAAACTTTTGGGCAAACTGACAGCTTGATGGTAGCGCGCTAAGAAGTCAAAGTCAATCGCTCGGATTAATAGGCGCATGGGCAACAATGGTTTCTTGCAACTGACTATTCTGGAACAGTTCCAGAAAAAAAACTGGATTTGCACACCGGTGCAAGCACCAGCGAGTTGCGGCGTGATGTTGGCCATTGGCGGGTTAATCATCCATCACTGGTTCCCCCCCGCACGGCTAATTAACTGCGTTTCGGGAGTACGAATTGCGGCCACCGGAAACAATCCATCAACGACGGGCCGTGCAACTCTAGCCAACATGCCAAACTCTGATGGCGCCACCGTCTTCAGCCAGATTTTGACACATACTGGCCGCAGATGGCGCCACCCTCAGCTCAACCTTGGCACATATTGCTGTAATTTTAGGCACTCCAATTCAACCATAAATGCTTGTGGACAACTTGTGGCGCCCTCAGCAGGCATAAATGCCAACAACTAAGTACACACATGTGCTTTGCCCCGAAAATAGTCACAATTCTTCGATAGGCATTAGGTGCCAAATTAGCCAAAAACATCTTCCGAAGATACCAAAAAGCGGTGCCGAAAAGGCAATTTGGGAGTACGTTCGTAATCGCAACACTTCATAATCACTATCCTATTCTTGAATGGCACGCGGGCACTTTAAACGCTTGCGATACCAACAAACAAGTGATGCTCTTGTCTGATCTGCTGGCTTTTGGAACATTCCTGCCCACGCACATGTAAACTATGCCAAGTGCCCAAACTCAAGAATCAGCGCTTTTGTAATCACAACAAAACAAACACTTGTGACCAAGGATAGAATTCCACAAACGAAAAGGTTGAAAATCAGGTTCAGGACAATGTGATTTGGCAAATACAATGGCGAGTGCACCATTAACATATGGGGATAATCGCCCTTTGGCTCACCTAGGGCCCAAATGTCAGAATTTGAGGAGCAACACGGAAAGGCAATTAAAGCGAAAGGAAAGCAAGCAGAAAGCTCCGAGGACGGAACAAGGAACGAAAATGCTCGTTTCGTGGCTTCTTCGGTTGCCAACATTCTTACCTGCAGCAACAGGCAAGGCAAGCACTGCCGCCCATCTCGTTTTGCGCACTGTGCGGGGTTCGGGCACATGCCTGAAAGGTGCAAAAGAGCATTTTGTTTCTCGTGTCTTTTGAGGACCTGCTCGACTCTCTCCTCATCAATTCTCCTCAAAAAGAGCAAAAACAAACCATTCTTTGGAGACACCATCATGCAGACGGAAGTAAGTGGCACCGGGTTCTCCCCAAGAAAGTGCTTTGCCATGCGGCAGACTGCTCTTAAAGCGGCAACTATGATTTCAGCAATAAGGCAATTTACGATTTGGGAAAATAAAAACAAAACTCCGGCAATATGTGAGAACGAAACGTTGGCGACGTATGGATTGGAGGTTGGGTTTGGGGATGTTAAGACATCATGGCACAAGCTTACCTCTGGCATTTTTTGACAGATTTGCTCTTTTCTGGAACTTTCTTGGAGCTGGATGGTGAGACGTTGCGGAGCGTGAGGAAATCGCTGTCTCGCCTCATGCCGACTTGTATTACACCTGGAAAGAAAGAAAACATTCGCTATTAGCAAACCAGTACATTGATGCTGTAGCAATTGGCAAACGAATCAACATTGCAATGCCCAAATGTATTTTATCAACAGTAACAACAGAAAATGTATTTTCCGTCTAGGCCCAAGATTTAAACCATTGTCAATAATAATCAGATATATAGCTAGCCTGTGCCTTACTAATCTGAGGAAATGATATAAACTAACAATCAGACATCTTCAATGTTAAAATATAATGGAGCATCTGATGGTCCACATGATGGAGCATCTGATGATGCTCAGGATTTTACAGATTATCAAGTTGTGAAAATCTTATGTGAAAATGGAAATTCCCATTCAAAGGGAACAGTTATTTTGTCATAAATATACAGGCTTGGAACCCTGATTAATCAAGACAGCCGTTTATTTCGGAAAAATCTTATTGAAAGAAACCCAATCTAGTAAATGTGCAGCTTGGCTTAACTTAAACAGCCGAATAACCGGGTCAAAGTATTCCTGATACTAGCATGTTTACTAAATGTTATTTATTCAACCACCCTCGACGAACAACTGGCTACATGTATGAGAAGGAAGGAAGCACAGTCACGGCCGATTTTCAGGGGAACTATCCCGGTTTTTGCCTGGAAGCACCACACGAAGAAAATCTCTGGAGCGAAGAAGATCGTTCTTGCCAAGTCGTTGGCCAATGTGTTCTATACTTGACAGAATCGGGCCACGAAGGGTTCAATGTGGGTCACTGGGGCTTACCGTTCCAGGAGCGATCTCTCCGGACAGCCTGGAGTAACCCAGTTCTTTTCCAAAAAATCACAGTCACGTGATCCGCCCAATCGCTCCCCGGCAGTACTCCACTTTCGATTCGGAGCGGTGCCACGAGTGCATTTTAATCGATCGCAAACAGGAAATCGATGTTTACATGTAATTTCCCGCTCTCTTCCTGCCACTAGACCAATGTTAAAGTTGTTGGCATACCTGCACTAAGGGTTACGTCAATGCAACTTATTGGCACGTTCGCCCGTGCCATAAATCACTACAGTTCCAGTGGGAGCGGCTGCTATAGGGCTATGCTAAACAGATGGATTGTAACTGCCTAAAAACCTAGTTTCTCCCAGAAACTGGAACATTCCCCAATTTCCAAAAAAACCGATTTGATGGAAGCCTAAATGAAACCTGTTTCTGACGAATTCGCCAACTTAATTTGCATTTCTGAACACATGCAAAAGTCCTTTTTCGATTTCCCTTGTTTTTCAGAATCTTCATGATATTCTCAAAATGTTCAGCTCGACAAAGAATAAGAAAGAAACTAAAAATAAGTTGTTCTATAGAAATTGGTGATGAAATACAGAAAGGCATCTACAAAAACATCGGTAATATTTAAGCTTTGTTAGCGTTTTCTAGCTAATCTTGAGCATCACCAGGTACATAGGTCTGTGCTCCCAAACTCCCAACATTTATCACCAATTAATTAAAACCGTAAATGTAAAGCTGTTCGAACTCTGCAGTAACGGTACCTTGTTTTTTTCACGTGGCATTGTTATATTGCCATTCGATATATTTAGCAGGATGAAATTATCCCCGCTGGAGGTACTTGTACACTCATCTCGGGTTCGGTTTTGATTTCAAGTTCGCCTGTAGTGTTTTTAGAAAACAAACAATGGGTGGTTTTTCGACCCTCGAAATCAGGAATTAAGTACACGTTAGCGTGTGCCATTGCCAAATCCACTTGATAGCCATCGGCATGTTATACTGCATATCATATCACTTGTACCTTAAAGCCACTCATAATCGCAAGTGTTGCGAAAACTCAACAGTTCATAATCTGACTAATCCAGGGAAGAGTACAGCTGTTTAAACAGTTAATCGCCGATTTCAATCTAATCTACATTTGTTTAAAAATACGGTTGGTTGGCAAGTCAACAGTATACACTCGACATGGAAAGTACCACAAAAGTATTTGTAATAAGCTTGCATAATTTTCAAACTTCCCAAGAACAGTGTTTCTGATCATGCAGGTTTTGTCAAAAATTTCAATTTTTTTTTACCAGAAAACTGCTGAAAACTCAGACAGGCTTCAAAATTCAAGTCTGACTAAATTTAAAATTTTAATCCTTGTCTTGCAGGTTCGCTAACGGGTTGTAGATGTCAGTCTACTCTGCGAGTAAATACAGGTCCCAGGTGTTCGAAGACAGTCAAGAATAAAATTAAACATGCGTTGCATGTGTCAAGGTTACCAGGGTTTTAACATTGAAAACAAGACTCCCGCAGAGATTCTGGCGAGGTTGCTTCCCTCGGCAACCATGAACCTTGCATTTTAAGAATGCTGACGGATGCACCTACAATTTGCTAAATATTGCACCAGTCCTCGTTCAAGTGCGAGGGCAATTAACAAGTGCAAAGTGAAACGCCATATCGCACTGTTAACAACGATGTATCAAAACAATGGGTGAGAAAAGTAGCACGATCGGGGCTTCAATGATCCTGTCCTTGTTCGGTCCAACAAGAAGCAGTTCTTGTTGTAGAAAACTGTTGAGCTTTCCAAAGTTTCCTTAACATATGGTACCAGACACACTCTGGAACATCATTTAAACAAGCCTCCCGGCCTTGTAATTAGACCGCTGCTTAGCACTACAAGACACCGCACCTTGAGAACAACTAACATCATGGGAGCCCATCATGGAACACAAACTGGGATATTTATACCTTTTTGGAACTCCATCAAGACAGTAGCTACTTTATTGGAAATCCATAAAGACAATAGCCTCCTTATTGAAACGCCATCAAGACAGCAGCCACCTTATTG
>JAUJYV010001038.1:0-22935 GCA_033995625.1 Ophyiulus pilosus
AAAGGGACATCAAACATAAGGTCTTAAGGGGGCAACAGACATAAGGTCTTAAAGGGACATCGGACATAAGGTCTTAAAGAGGACATCAGGCATAAGGTCTTAAGGGGTCATCTGCAGATATTCAGGAAATTTCTGGCTTACCTTAGAGTTTACGGTGATTGTCCAACAGTGTACGTCCTCTCTGCTGACGTAAATGTTTTGAACATCGGGAATGATCCGGACCTGGACGTAATCAAGGTCCTCTTTAAGAATTTCGTCCACGTTCTCAATCTGTATAAAATGCAACGAAACAAAAATTATGTAGCTAAGGGCTTTCGTTGGATTCTTAGTGGGGAAAGGTCCTAAGCAGCTGCCCAAAGCGACCACGCAACATGACTCTCAACAAGGTCCTTACCTGCGCCAGTTTCTGGATGAGATCGTTGACGTACGAACGGTCCCCGGAATTCGCTTGAATGGCCTTTTGCCTGTAGTTGGACCTTAGTTGCCACTCGGTCAGTTCTTCTGGGCCGTGGGCGTGGCTGCATTGTTCTCCTAGACGACACGGTGCTCCGGCTAGGACCCTTTAGAGGAACGAAAGTATGGTTCAGATTAAAAATGCCCTTAACCGGGATTCTTGGTCACGGATTTGGTTATGACCGTACGAACAAACAAAAAAGGTTCTTACCTGGGACACAGCTCGTATCCTTCCGGGCCTAGGCCCCAAGGTGGGGGCCTAAATCTCCAGTCTTCTTGGTGCAACATAACACGGGGCGTCGCCTCTGCGATGGCGAGTTGTTGCTGCGGAGGCGGGGGAGACGGATGGGACAGCATGCTTGGATGGGTCAAGCTCAGCATTTTAGTGGTCCTTGGCGCACTGGGTTAGGGCCCAGTTTGAGTAGGGGGTCTACAATGAGAAAAAATAAGTGTTAGTACAGTAGAAAGGGCCTCCGAGCTTTAGCACGTGAATATAAGGTGTGGGGAAAAATGGTTTTTTTTTGTTCGAAGGAGGTAAGGGTTTAAGGGCCTAAAAGCATTTGTTAGGACCAATTAATGGAGGACGTGCTATATCTCAGTTCCAGAGGAAGACCTTAGATGGTTCATACGCAAAGGGTTTCCTAGAGATAGTCACGCTGATGAAGGAAGTCTAGGGCTCCAAAAAAAGGGGTCCGATGATGGAAGGGCTTGTTAGTGGAAAGCTGAAGGAAGGACCTAAGAATAGTGCAAAGCTAAAGGGCCGAAAGAAAATGAAGAAAGGTAAGGGCTGAAAACAAGGGGGAAGACAATGGACCATGAGCATGTCTCGTGAACATGGGAAGGTAAGGACCCAAGAATTGGTAGTAGCTAAAGGGCCAATTGTAAGTAACATTAACGGAAGCAAGGACATGAGGAAATGCAGAAGCCAATGGGCGTGTGAATTACTAACGGTCCTTTAGTAGAGAGCCGAATAATAGTAAGGACCACTGAAAAGCAAGAAATCAAAGGGCCAGAGCAGGTTATGATTATAGAAAGAAATGCATTGTGAATTACTATCAGCCCTTAGTGGAGAGTTGAAAGTAAGGACCGCAGACTGCCAAAGGGCACGTGAATTACTACAGGCCCTTTAGCGGGGAGTAGAACCAATGCAAACCACGGTATGTCCTTTGCATAAAGTTCAGGACCATAGATACTACAGAATCAAAAGGGCAGATTTCCATTGAGGTAAGGACCACAGAGAATGCAATAACCAAAGGGCCTAAAGTACGCTGTATGCGCGAATGAAGGCAACATGACTATCAGTTCTACAGCTACAATGTAGTCCTTAGCCAGTGGTCCTCGTAGTCCTGGTAGTAGGGCTAAAAACAATTCTTGGGTCTTTAAAGTACCTTCATGGGGACCTTGACAAAGATCTAAATAAACACATTAGCACTATAATACATAAATTTCAAAAATGCGATAATGTGACAGTCTACGGATTAGCATGTCAGAGATAGAGGTTTAGAACGCGTATAAAAACATGAATAAAGCAGGGTTTTAGGTCGAGAAGGAAACGACTAAGGATGAAATGAAACGTTCCCGAGGACAGCAGGGAAAAAACGAGGAAAAACAGGGAAGAAAAGTAAGGAAAATAACGGATAAGAAGAATCCTTAAAGATCAACGAACTGCTGATGTATTAGGCGTTAGGGATAAGACCTTACTTGTTTCGGTGCTGAATGCGGCGATGGAGAACGAATGGCGAATCGAATAACGTTTTCATAAGCAACAATTTACATGTTTAGCGAAAAATATGAAAACAAAACGGCCACAAATAAAAAAGATGGACGTAAATAATGCCACAGGAAAAAAGACCAGGCATAAGGGAGAGCGGCTGCTAAAAATGGAACAGCGCCATTCGACGGAACAACGAAAGGGGATGGAGCGCCGTTAACAATATGACATCCACAATGCACCGCCTTTAAACAAATAAAGGGTATCCACAGAGTGGCACCCGCGTGTTTATTTGCTGTATTCACCAGGGTGATAAGTTAAAAAACGTATAGAATTTTAAATTTCCCAATGTCGGCAAGAAATTCCAGTATTTTATACGAATTTCACGCATAATTCCCTGACCTTCCTAATTTAAAGACTGCTGGACTTCTGGTATTAACCCAAAAGCTCTTTCCTGAAAGCTCTTTAAGCTATGACCAAAGCTAGCTCAAACTACAGCGCTTTAGAATACAATCTGCCTAGCTTAAAGCATTGGCATAGGGTGCAACATTACGTAATCCACAATTTTATCCAAAACTTTTTGAATTGTAAAGACTCGCGGTTTTTACAGCCTGTAAACAAATAAAGGATATCCACAGAGTGGCACCCGCGTGTTTATTAGCTGTATTCACCAGGGTGATAAGTTAAGAAAAAACGTAAAGAATTTTAAATTTCCCAATGTCGGCAAGAAATTCCAGTAATTTATACGAATTTCAAGCATAATTCCCTGACTTTCCTAATTTAAAGACTGCTGAACACCCTATATTACGCATTAAAAAGGATTGGCCGTAAGCTCCTCCCTGAAAGCTCTTTAAGCTATGCCCAAAGCAAGCTCAAACTACAGCGCTTTAGATTACAATCTGCCAAGCTTAAAAAATTGGCATAGGGTGCAACATTAAGTAATCCACAATTTTATCCAAAACTTTTTTAATCGTAAAGACTCGCGGTTTTTTCTAAACGATAAAGTAGTCGAATACCGATGAAATTCGTTTGGGGTCGCATCGTTCTATCACAAGTAATTTCCGAGTTAGGCTCGAAAAACGAGTTGATGAAGGTCTACCTGTTCCAATGGTTAGTTGTAATGGCGGCTGGAATTACGTAATGGCAATACGGTGACAGACTAAACACATTGTACACATGTGTCTGCTGCATCCCCCTTTAATGAGTGTCTGGGGTCAAAGGTCTCGGCTTCCCCCAAAACAGGTTTTTGGGGTTAAAAATAGCCTGTATTAGAATCCAGAACCCCTGGCGCCATCTTGGATTATTTTCCCCTCTTAACACTCTTCCTAGTTTTACTTATTTGTTGTTGTTTTATAATCACCTTTTACTAATCTAGACATCGCCCTGATATAGACTTCAGCATCTTGGAGTTGCCACCATCTTGGATCTACTTTCAATGGACACACTCACCTAAACCGCCATCTTGTAACTACAACTAATGTACTAATGTATCCGCCATCTCGAATCTCCCTTAAACGCTCGCCATCTTGGATATTTTACGAATGTATCGGCCATCTTGGATTCCCTTCTCATGGATGCATGCCGTCATCTTCAAATTCCCACTAAGGAACGCTTCCATCGTGAAATCCCAACTTCCAAGATGGCCGTCGGACACAATTGAGCTTCACATTCCATGGTATAGAGATTTACGAGTGCATACATTGGTTATTAGAGAGGTTGTGCCAGCCATTCAGCGTTAACGAAACGGTAACGATAAACAGCGCTGGCGACCCGGAATGTCAAGGACTACCCTAATTATGCCAGCGCTGTTTATCGTTATCGTTTCGTTAACGTTGGCTGGCTCAAACTCTATTACGTGATTGAATGTCCCATCATTTAAAGGCTTAGGCAAGGGGAAGATGCTTGAAAAAGCACAAGAGGCAGAGGGGAGAGAAAGAGAGAGAGTTGTTTCTCCTCCTGGGGGTCAAAGGTTTCGACTGACTGTCATTTGGGGCCCAGAAAGAGAGGGGGAAACACGAGCAGGGGTTCAGATGCCCGGGATCCAAAAACAAAACCCAGAAAAAATTTAAACGACCTGAATTCAAAAATAGACTAAACTTTTAGTTTTCTTTGGGCAAACTAGGGTTTTAGGGCTAGCGTTTTTGGTCTATAACTCGGAAACTATTTTAGATAGACCTATGATTTAAGTTAGTTGTTATTTCGTGCATTCGTGATCTACGTAATGGTACAAGAATCACGTCGATACGACAAACCATGCTGGAGTTATAAGAGTTTTAGCTGCACCAAAACAAACTGTAGGTCAGGGTAAAAGGATGGTGTTTTTCGACTATAACTCGGAAACTATTTAAGATAGAGCTACGCTTTAATTTAGTGCTTACTTCGTACATTCGTGATCTGTGTAATAGTGCAAAAACCAAGTCGATACGACCAACGATGGTTGAGTTATAGTCATTGAAGTGGGACGTGGAACTTTAAGGACTTGCTTTTCGACTATAAAGAGTTTGAGCCATCTAACGTTAACGAAACGATAACGATAACGTTAACGAGAAACAGCGCGGGAAGCCCGGAATGGCATTGGAATGCCATGTTTCGCATAGGGTAGTCCTTGACATTCTGGGTTTCCCGCGCTGTTTCTCGTTGTCGTTACCGTTATAGTTTCGTTAACGTTGGATGGCTCAAACTCTCTTATAACTCAAAAACGACGTAAGATACATTCGTGCTCTACACAACGGTATAAAACCACGAAGATACAGGAGTTATAGCGCGGTTTCTTTTTAGGTAGTAGCAGGTGGCGCCACCTGCGGTGTAACCTGCGTGACCTTCACGTGTTCGAATTTAGGGAGGGGTCCAAGTGCCTGCTGACCACGGAGGTTAAACGAAGCATTCCGTACTACAAAAAAGGGGGTCAAAGTCGAGGGAACATGAAATGGGGCACTCGCTTAAGTTGACACGAGTGTCCTAAGCACCTACATACCCTTTAAGTTTGGAACATCTCGCTTGACCTTTGACCCGACGACCGACACCTAGACACGTGACAGGGTCAGTGGGATGACCCAAAAGAAGCCTCGAGAAATAGGGCGACACCTAACGTACCAAAAATAACAAAAAATATAGTTATTAAGGGTAGACAAACAAAAATACAACATAACAGATACACAAAGTTTGTTAGATAACATTCATCGCGTGCAATCGAACCCTCGATAGTTGTCATAAAACATTTATGTGCTTTAAACCTTCAATATTATACTTGGGAAAGTTTTTTCGAGACACCCTGTACTTCTACTCACGTGCAGTATCGATATATCGATCGATCGATCGGAGCGCGATACGTGGCGCGTCAGAGAATATCGATTCTATAAAAACAATATCGATTCCTTTGGTTTGACCCACTTTTTTGTTGTAAAAAAAGGGGTTAAAAAGTGTTTTTGTTTCCATCCTTGTTTTATTTCTAGTACTTCCGTACTAAATCTACTCCGTTTTTATTACAGATCGGCTAATAACGCGATTAAGCCTTTATTTTACATTTAGAGCTTTCGTAATAGAGTTAGTAGTTGTTTACTAATACTTACCCCTTTTTCATAAAATTTAGTACTTTGGTACTAGATCTAGTACTAAATCTAATACGTGCCGTACTTAGTCCTATTATAATGGCAAAGCAAGAGTCTACATACATTTACCCCTTTTTCAACAGATATAGTACTTTTGTACTAGATTAATACATATTATTTTAGTAATTTGTTAGATTTGGTGCTTTCGTACATACTAGATAATATTAAGTATTTTAGTACTAGATGTGGTCCTTTTTTAATTTAGTTCTTTCGTACTAGACCAAATTAAGTATTTTAGTACCAGATTAATGTAGTATTTCTGTACTGGATCTAGCACTTTTTAGATTTAGTGCTTTCCTACTAATGCAATACATAAATGTACCCCTTTTCATCAGATTTAGTACTTTTGTACTATATTAATTTAGTATTTAGTACTAGATGTAGTCCTTTTTTAGATTTAGTGGTTTTTACTAGTAAGTGATAGTATGCAGTAAGTACTAGATTTACCCCTTTTTTATGATATTTAGTACTTCGACACTAGATCTAGTACTAAGCTTTCCGCCATTTTCTCCTCCGTTTTGCATAAATACAGTTTAATGAGGCGTTAATTAGCGTAGTTTCCCCCCTGGGGGGTTTGACCCACTTTCGAGGGGGGTTAATAGGAAGAAAGGGGTTAAGGTGGATTTGTTATCGATATTTCCATCCTTTAAATTAATCCTATTTTTTAGATCGATGATTTTTGAAAAATACATGACGTGAAAAAGATTCCATCCGCCCGTTGCGTCGGGTGCGTGACATTCGTCGGAAGGAAGTCACCATTTTGTATAATGAACTTAAATCACGGAGGCGTGAAAAAGGTTCAAATAAAAAAATATACACAACAGGTTTTTACATTAAAACCCCCTTAAAAAACCACACACAAAAAAACACGAAAAAGATTGCATAAGGAATGAGGAAGTTGCCGAGGGCGCCACCTTCGGCAACCGGAAGTCATCAACGTCCATGACGTCACGAAGGGTAACGGTGAAATATATTCACATATAATATGGCCATATAAGACCACATATGGCTCTATACGACCCATATACATTATGGTATATGGTATATAAGGTATGTATATGGCCCTTATACAACCACGGACGGGTCATATACAGCTAAATATGGCCATATATTATTATACATGTTCTATTAAGGGCCACATATGGTTATATAAGGCCCATAAACGTTCAATGTCAAACGTCATAGTTCAATAAAAGTCAAAAGTCATATGGACCATATTTGGTCCTATGGTACATATATGGCCTTTATACAACCATAGATGGACCCTATAAAATAATAATAACATTTGTCATATAAGGTCCATATATGTTCCATGTCAAAGGCCATATACTGAATGGGTCATATTTAGACAT
This sequence comes from Ophyiulus pilosus, assembly GCA_033995625.1. NCBI lineage: Eukaryota > Metazoa > Arthropoda > Diplopoda > Julida > Julidae > Ophyiulus > Ophyiulus pilosus. The sequence continues at coordinate 7,125 of JAUJYV010001038.1, forward strand.
TTATGGTGCATATATGGCCCTTATACAACCATATATGGGCCAAATATGGCTATAAAACGACCTATTTTTCAAAATATATTTTTGATTATTTCGTTTTATATAAAATAATTTCTGTTGTTTTTATAGAACAAAAGCGATAAATAATTCAAATGAAACAGATAATAAAATGAAAATTGGGCGTGGGAAAATTCATCGATGCGATTCAATTTTACAATCCTAATAATAACGATGATAAAATGAAATCGAAGCGGAAGTCACGCCTCAGATGACGGCACTTCCTCGAACTGCTTCAAATGGTGGATGAGGTGACCTTTGGCCCCTTTGTCAAATACCTTAACTAAACATTTCACATTTTATATACGTATGTATATTTTAATGAATGATGCTATGTCGCGTTATGACGTCAGATGTCGTATGTGTCAGATGCATTATTGCTCATAACGAGTTATGTTCGATGAATGATGACATGTGACGTCAGATGAACAACATCTCATGACGTATAATGCAGATGACGCCATGTTGAGTTTAGTTATGGCGTGTTAATGCTATGTCATTTAATGATTAGTGATGGTATGTGACGTTATGACGTCAAATTAACGTCACATCATGCCGTGTAATGACGCCATGTTGAGTTGAGTTATGACATATACCTATGTTGTATTACGAGGTACAATGTTGAACGACCCGATTACGTGTTCGTAAAGTGGTCACTCGATGACCTTTTATAGTAATTCGAGCATGGTGTCACCGCCCCCTGTGAGTATTTCTTGAGTTGACCACATTTTGTGTGGGAATTTAGGTCTTTCGATTGAGGGTCAATTTTAAGTTTCAAAAATAAAGTAAGCAAAAAATAGCACGAAAACAAGCTTAAAAAAGTGATGAAGATGACCAGACTGACCACTCGCTCGACTGACCACTCGCTCGACTGACCGCAAACTTAAGGCCATCAAGATGGACTTTTTGACCGAATATATTTTGTGTTTAGCTAAGATTTCATCCACGTTGAAATCGATTTTAAGCCTAAATTTCATTCTGGTTGAATTAGGGTTAACGTGGTCAAAATATACATTTTGTCAACGTAGGCTTTTTTCTTTAAAATCTCAAATAAACTTGTCGTGAATTTCGATAAAACTAACTCACAAAATTTTGTATGAATTTTTCAAATAAATCTGCAAAATTCAATTCTCACAAAATAAGCATGTCTCAATTTCAAAGAATAAACTTTCATTTTAGAAATATTTCAAATGCTATTCAAAAGTTACCTACATTTCCATAAACAGACATTTCTAAAAATCTGCCCATCTTTTTAAAAATATGTACAAAATTATTCTAGAATATTCTCAAATTTTAAACAAATTTTATAAAACAATCTTAACATTTTTAATGAATCTTCTATATTTTTAAAAATCTCAAAAGTTAATCAAAAATTACCTAAAATTCAAAAAACACAACTTTCAAAAAATGTCATATGTGAGAGAAAAGTTTCCAACAATGTTCCCATGAGGAATGAACGCATGAGGACACCACACGACCTCCCTTATTTTTCCTCCCCCTCAATTGACGTGGGGTCATCGTGGTCATCTCTCCCCCTATCTTCTACATTTTTTTTTGTCTCACCTGAGCGTGTTTTTTGTGTGTAGATGCCCTCAGCCATTTTGAGTGGGCGTGGGCAAGCGCCCTCTGTTGGGCGTGGTCATTATTGTACGGTCATTGTCTACGCATCAGAGGATGTCAAGTGACGTCATAACACACCATAATATGACACAACCTGAAAGTCCATAGTTCCTCATTTGAGTATGTCTCAACACGTCTTCACAACGGATCAGATGGCATCACAACTGGATCCTATAACACGTGTTAATGGTGGGTCAGAAGGCATCATAACGCATCAGATGGCATCATAATAAGACCATAAACACGTGATTATGGTACGTAAGAAGGCATCATAATACATCACAACACGACTTAAACACGTGTTAATGGTGCGTCAGACAACATCATAACCAGACACGTGATTATGGTACGTCAGAAAGCATCATAACAAATCCCACAGAGAATAAAACAAAATGGCAAGTGATTTTCATTAACTCACGCAAACTATATATTTACAAATGACAATATGCAAAATGATACAATCGTAATAATTAATAATAATAACAACCATAGTCATAAAAATTATAATAATTTACACTTTTGAGGTTCGAATCATAGACATGACGTAATTAAGCGTTTCCATCCTCACCTTATTAAAACTCATCATTGCAATATATACAAAATAATTACACATTCAAATAACGTCGAGATAAATCGAAAAGCAGAACGTCGTTAAACGGAAAATAATTAACTAAAAACACATCTACTAAAGCCTGCCGAAAAAAAACGACATCTTGGGAGATCTATGGACTCCAAAGATGGCCGTCACAAACGCAATGATTAGCTGCGGGTGAAACAGAATTGAAAATCGTCTGAAAACACGGCCGCCATCTTGAGAATACCGAGACTCCGAAGATGGCCACCATAAACGCATTGCTTAGCTGCAGAGTGAAGCAAAATTGAAAATCGTCTGAAAACACGGCCGCCATCTTGAGAATCCCATGACTCCAAAGATGGCCGCCACAAACACACAGCGACAATGGGCAGAATAAGCATTTAGAAATTTATGCTAGGACCTTTTTCAAAGGGCAAAAACTGGATTTCGTTTGAGATCGTAACACGGCATCTTTTAAGCAAAAGGCCTTTCGCATTCGTATAATCGCGAGGGGGCGCCAACGGCGTGTCGTCACACGATGACGTCACGCTTGATCCTCGCGCTTCTGTATTTACACGCACATATGTAATAGTCTATACGCCACCAGAGGGCGCTCAAAGGTTTTTACATATACAAAAATAGATAAATCTCACTTGAAATTTCTGCTAAAAATGCGTGAATTTTACGATCTAATTAACATAGATATACGCATCGGAAAACTACGTCTATAAAGGAAACATTTACTACAAACAATGTTGTATATTTGAGAAAACAATATTTTTTAGTGGAAAAAACAATTGTTTTCTTAAGCAAACAATGTTAAAACTTTGTAAAAATCGTTATATTTGGAAAAAGATTTTTTTCAGAAAACACAATTTGGAAAACATTGTTATACATACGGAAAACGCAGTTATAACAAACAATGTTAATGTTAAAAAAATAATGATTTATAATTGAGAACACCTATGTTTTAGCAGGATAAAAATAATTGTGTGCATTTATAAAAGCAAGTGTTTTTCTCAAAAAACAATGTTGCAAATTAACAAAAAAATACTGTTAATGTTTGGAAAACAATGGCATCTATTTGGAGAAACTATTTTTTAACAACAATGTTTTTCCTGTAAATTAGAAAAACATATTTTAAGGAAAAAGAATATTTTCGTGGAAAAACAATGTTGCAAATTTACAACAAAAAAAACCGTTAAATATTTGAAAAAAACAATGTTTTCGTCAACAATGTTGAAAGACTACATTTAGCAGAACAGTATGAAAAATATTTCAACTGTTATAAAACATTATTAATATAACATTATTGATAAAACACAAGTTTTCCGACAAACACGAAAACTGCTTTCCCATTCTAAAGACCATGTTTCCCCAAAAAATCTTTCGAGAAACAACAAACACGAACAAGAAACAGTAAAACGAAATCCAGTTTTTGCCGGAATTTGGGGTGGAAAAACAAAAAAAACATCAAACAAACAACACCATGTTTGTGAAGCAACAACAACAAAAACGCAAAGTTGTTGCATTGTTTCGCCTAGTTTTTTTTTTGCAACATTCTTTTGAAAAAAATGTAAATTATTTGCATGTTTTTTGTTTGTTGCAATATTCATAATTTTCCCCACCCTAAAAAAAGTCTGGGGTCAACGGCCGCCATCTTGGTTTTAAAAAAGAACGCTCTTGACCTGACCAGGAGGAGGCAGAATATGAAATTGAGTGAGGCTTAATTAGGTGTTTCAAGATGGCGTCACCCAGTGCCAATGTTAACCCTAAAGTATAAGCATACATTTCACGTTTGGAACGTTCAAAAAGGTCAACGACCCCATTGAACTCAGTGATCCCTGGTGGTCATGCTCTGCATCGCTTCAACGCCCACGTTTATCTTATTTTCGAATGCGTTTCTATTGTTTTTGCTCAGCCATCTTAATCACCAGACTAACCATAAGACACCATCTTGAAATTCTGTACCACAAAATTTTAATAAATTGTATCAATTTTATACTAAATTTATTATTCACAACCATAATGATAATTTTCTGGTACAAAAATTACGTCATATTTTGTTTTCTACGCCATCTTGAAATCCCCCAATGACGTCATTTTCACGTGCTCTACAGCGATCCAATAAGCGTCCGTGTGCCATTCTGCGTCCATCCTAAGCACACAAAAAAGGACGTGATGGCACCATAGCGGACAAGTCAAAAGTTTTGAAAATGTGCTTTGACTGGAAATGGCCCCTAGTGGAGTATTTTTGAGGCTTTAGGCTCATTCAAAGTTTTAAAAATATATATTTTTCTACATTTCATTGCTTCCATGGACTGCCCTTACTTTAAAGCTTCGAGTACATGAATCGAACGTGTCCAAAACGCTACACGTGCACATGGAACACGTTAGGAACACGTTCTCATAAAAGCATCGACAGTCTAATATCATTTGATTGGTGGATTTTCCTACCCGAAGCAATTTTTGGCACATCTCGACCCCTGTGGGGGTTCAGTCATTATCCAGCTGGACTTTCTGTCCAGATTATACAGTCTAAGCCATCCTAAAGCCAGGTAAGGTCCTTCTGCTCCAACTTGGATCCATTCAGGACAATATCCGCATAAATCAAGAACCACCATTATCTTTTCTCTACCCATCAGGACCTCGGCACTCATCAGGACCTTCTAACTACCTACCAGGACCATAGCACTACCCACTAGGACCATAACACTACCCACCAGGACTCACTCCGGAGTCCAACAGAACCATCTCGGCAAAAAAAACCTAACTAACCACAAGGAGTCGCTCCAGTATCCACCAGGATCTTCTCTCAACCCATAAGGTCATCTGTGCCCATCGGGAGCTTGTAACTACCCACCAGGACTCGCCCAACTACCCATGAGGACTCATCCTGGTACCCATCAGGACCTTTCCGAGCCCAACCTGGTCAAGGTCAAGAGTTCCTGACATCAAATTCCATTCATTAATCAGGCTAACTTCCAGTAAGGGGTGCTCGCGCTGACTAGTCCCTAAACTGACAGCGCCGTCTATATCGAGACAGATTTTGCATTACCGATCTCTCGTCATGTCTGCTTATCACGAGGTTGCTCGAGTGAGCTCGAAAGCTTATTCGAACATGCTCCGTCCGTGCCCCTAGACATGGCAAGTAATCCTCATAAGATTCTACCAATTCGGTAATCCTTCATCGAAGGCTACCGCCATTTTTCTTCCAAGCTGTTTGACATGGCACTTGTCTTGTCGACACTGGTAACAGTTCATGCCACCAAAGACCTTGAAGACAACCACCAAACGGCAACAACGTTGTCATCGACCGTAACAACTATTTTACTTCCGAGTGCAGGGAAGGGCAAGCCAATAAAGACCTTAGAGACGAATGCCAATGGGCCTAGTTGCCAGAACGGCAACGGACGTTGACATCAACGGTAAAGACGACAACGACAACTGGATACGCCGGAAAGGTGTAGGTGAAAGACTCGTGCACTCCGAGCGTGGCTCGGGTCCTAACTCTTCCATCATTGTGGAGACGTCTACCTAGTTTTACGCTTGGACTGTTTGCATATCTTGCGTCTCTTGACTATCATCTCGTAGAGGACCTCGAGTCCCTCGTCCAGCCCGTCGCCGATGATAGCACAGGCCGGCTGCACGTGCCACAGGTGGCCCGGGGCCAGTTCATGCAGCCCCAGTAACTTCTCGATCTCTGCCGGGTCCTTGGCCCCAGGCAGGTCCTGTTTATTAGCTAGAACCAGGATGGGCACTCCCTGGTTCTCCGCCTGCCTCGCCATCTTCAGCAGTTCCATCTTGGCCTCCTCCATGCGTTCCTCGTCCACACTGTCCAGCACAAAGACGATGCCGTCGGTGCAGCGCGTGTACGACTTCCACAGTGGGCGAAGCTTGTCTTGACCGCCCACGTCCCAGATCAGGAAGCTGGTGCCCTTTGCCTTGCCGGTGGTGCCCTTTACCTGCAAGCGAATAGGATTTAAGTCAACTTGCTGAAAAACTCGACAACTCTACAGTCCAGATCCACAATCGCAAACCCAGGAGCAGTGATAGTCTTCTGACTCTTTGCGACAGTCTAAGTGAACAGTGCCCAGTCAGGCAAGCAAGCTAGACAGTGTCCAGAAATCAACTACGGAAATCGGACAATGTCTAGAATCAAGGGCGCCAGACACTTTCCAGTTAGATAATCTGGACAATATCCTGCTAACAAACCTCCCAGAAGCCAGAGAATGCCCTGGTAGCAAGACAGTGCCTGGACAACGTCCAGAAGCCAATATCCCGTTAACAAGACAGTAACTGGACAAACTCCAGAAGTTAGACAACATCTAGTTGAAGAATTAGGACAGTGTATGGATGATAATCACTGTCCTGTCAACGAGCCAGATAGTTATAGAATCGGGACAATGTCCCGTTAGCAATCCAAACATTTAGTTTCTGGACAATGTCCCGTTAAGAGTGTTAGGGCAATGTACGAAGCCAAGCACTGTCCTGTTAGCATGTTGGAGTAAATCCAGTTAGGGCAACCTAGAGAGAATAGAAAAGGGCCTCTGACCTTCTCGCAGTTGAATCCAATGGTGGGCACGGTGTTAAGGTACTGGTCGAACTTGAGCCTGTATAGGGCCGTCGTCTTGCCGGCCGAGTCCAAGCCCAGCATGACCACGTGTAAAGTGCCCTGGGCCGAGGGCAGGTTGTCCAACAGGGAGCTGCCCTTACTCACGTTGGCCCCCATCTGGGGGCCTCTGGCCGCTAGGGGGCGTCGCTCTCACTGTCGGCAGCGACGGCGACGCCTGCCGGTCATGGCAGGCTAATCGTAGCGCACTCTGGCGTCTATGATATGGACAATAAGGCCCCTTTCACACAGGTCGACACAAACAAAATATGGGTAATCCAAAGGGCTTCAAGATAGCCGACGTCAAGGACACATCACGCACAAAATACAATGGCACGAAATTCCAAAGAAATCTTCTTGTTAATCCTTTTTGCTTCGTTACTTCCGGGGGATATTCCGAGAACGAGTTTTGAATTTTCGAACAATGTTCTTAATTAGATTTCTGTAAAAATACACAAAAAAACACATTAGCGTCATCAAAATTGAAATCCGGAAATTCGGAAATAGATTTCCCAAGATTCCAATATTTCCGATATTCCAATTGCATCTCCTAAAATTACTTTTTTTAGCGAATGAATATCCGTGTTCTGGAATTGCACGCAGCGTTCAATTTAGATTCTAGAATCTGGAAGAACGTGCGAACGTTCGAATGTCGGCGTTCCGGTTTCCCAGCTGGAATATTATTGGGCAATGTGCACGTTCTGGGAATTCCGGAATTTCGAATTTGACGTTTTAATCCGATCTCTTAATTCTAAATCTTCTGAATTTCAGTACGTCCAATAAAAATTCCAACTGGGAAACCGGAACAACGTCATTCGAAAAAGTTCTTCCAGATTCAAAATTCTAGATCGAACGCTGCGCGTGCAATTCCAGAACACTATAGATATTTTTCAAAAAAAGGAAGCGAAAGATCATGCAATTGGAACGTACAAATTCTGGAATGTCAAATTCGCAATTCCGGAATTCACACGCATAACGTCCAATAATATTCCAATTGGGGAAACCGGAACATTCTCATTCGAACGTTCGCACATTCTTCCATATTCTACTGCATATTCTAGATTCAAAATCGAACGCTGCGTGCAATTCTAGAACACGGATATTCATTCGCAAAAATAATTTAAAAAGAGATCGAATTGGAACGTGGCGAAATTCGAAATTCTCACATTTTAAACTGGAATTCCCAGAACGTTCAATAATATTCCAACTGGGAAACCAGATCGACGATCGAAACGTTCACACATTCTTCCAGATTACAAATTATATAGAATGAACGCTGCGTGAAATTTTTGAACGCTATAAATATTCTGAAAATGGAATTAAGAGATCGTGCAATTGGAACGTCAAAATCGTAATTCATGGAATTCCCAGCATGTCCAATAATATTTCAATTGGGGAAACCGGAACATAGACATTCGAAGTGTTCACACGTTCTTCCAGATTCCAAATTCTAGAATGAACGCTGAATGCAATTCAAGAACACTACATTCTCAAAACGGAATCGAGAAATCGTTAAATTTGGAACGTCAAATTGACCAATTCGTAATTCCTGAGAATTTAATAAAACGTCCACGACTCCACGTCGTCCAATATTTCCAACTGGAAAACCAGAACGCCGACATTCGAAACGTTCACACATTCTACCAAATTCCAGATTCTAAATTCCAGATCGAACGTTGCGAGCAATTCCAGAACACTTCTCGAAAAAAAAGGAATTTGGAACACGTACGTCAAAATTCGAAATTCTATCCAATCGTTCCAAATCTCGATCTCGTTTTTCCACTATTTCGAATATTCGAAGTAAATAGTCTTCCAATATTCGAAATTCTAAAAACTGTTCGAATCGTGGAACAAGTGCAACGTTCGAAACCTCTTTTAACCGAACAAAAACCGAAATCTTACCTTTTTAAATGGTGTTTTTGGAGGAATAAATCCGTTTGAAAGCAGCAAAATGAGTCTGCGGTTGCCACGGCTATCGAAAACACAACAAGCAGCAGCAGCAGTAGTAGTAGTAGCAGTATTACATCAAATAAGCAAAGGGCCTCTTGAGGTGCTTGACTATTTTCTCGGCCCCAGAGTCGTTCGGTTTTGAGCCCGGGGTTTTTGGGGTTGCCCAAAAAGCGCCAAAACCTAAATTCGGGTCACCTTTCGGGTACCTCGACCCGAACTACTCAACGCTCACTCGCCCTACTAAACGATTAAAAAAACCTCCTTTTCCTCTTTTTCCTTTTCCTTCTCTCCCTTAGCATTGGAAGCGTCCGTCGCCATCTTGGATGACGACTCCTAAAACAAAATGGCGGGAGGATACGAATTGAGGAGGATAGTTATAAAGTAGGGTCTTTCTGGTCTAGGACCACGTCCTTAGATGTTTTTTTTGGATTGTACGTACTCATACATAGTGTTCTCACTATATGGTCTTAATACATTGTGTTCTTGACTATATGGTCCTAAATTGCGTTCTCGACTACATGGTCCTAATACATTGTGTTCCTTGATTATATGGTCCTAATGCATTGTGTTCTCGAGTATATGGTTCTAATAAGCGTCTTCCCATCCCATTGAGGACCTCGTGGTTTTAATATGGACATAATATGGTCCTAAAATGGACTTCATACGGTTCTCGTGGTTTTAATATCGATCTAATATGATAGCTTTAGTATGGTCCTAATTATATTCATATGGCCATAACGTAATAATAGTTATAATATGGAAATAATACAACACGTGGAATCGTACAAGGTGCTCCTCTCCACTTCCCCCCCCCGTTCGCCAGAGGGCGCCTGTCGTGGTCGACCTTGGGGCCCAGACGCACGTCTAGTGTTTGATGCGGCGGCCCCGGGGCCAACGTCGCCCTTCAAACCACACAAACACACACTCACAAGAGAGAAAAAAGCCAAAAGACGTTAAAACCATAAAAACGCCCCTTAACAACAACAAACCCAAATTATAAAAAACCCAAGATGGCGCCTAAAGGAAAAAAAAAAGGAAGACTCACCCTCCTTTTTTATTATTGTTTTTAGGGGCTTGGCTAAAAAGGATCTTTATCAGTTTGAAATGATGAAAAACGTCCTTAAAAAGTGTTTCCAAAAAGATCCCAATTAACCGGAATCCATCCTAAATTTTGTAAGCTTAATTAACACAATATTAACCAAAATCTCTCGTGTTCATCACCAATTTCTTGAGCATAATTTCCGACTATTTTGAGAGGTTATAAAAATTCAAATACATTTCACTGACATTTCCAGACTGAGGGTCTGTGTACAAATAGGCCTACTTTTCATGTAAAAAAAAAAAAACACTTTCGCGACACCCCGTATGAACGTGCTGATCTTGCACGTGGCTTCATCTATTCGCAGCAAATGGAAACTCAACGGAAATTTCGCTATACGCAGAATGGCACGTGCATACGTATTGGCTTATTACGAAGCATTTGAATTTGTATACAACTATTACCCCATATAACATTTGCAAGATATGGTCCATACAGGGCTATTTAGGGCCCATATACGCCTACGTAAATGTAAAGCCCATACAAGACCTATTATTGACGAAATATGGTCCTTATATGACACAAACATGGCTATGAAATATGTATAGCCCATATACGACCTATCATTGGGGAAATATATGGTCCTTACACGGTTATTTAGGGCCCATATATGACTATGTAAAAGCATAGCCCATATATCATCATTTGCGAGATGTGGTCCATACAAGACTATTCAAGGCCCATATATGTCACACACATGACTATGTGATATATACTACATACATATTAGCCAATCTGATGTTTAAGCCTTTTTACAAAACAAATCTGTTTTTCGATAGGCTTATCTTTCGAAAATAGTCAAATATTGAATAACGCGATTACTACACTTTTTATAGCGTGTTTTGCTAGATGTCACCCTGAGAATGATTTCTACTTATCTATCAAGGTAACTAACTATCAAATCAATCGAAAGCAAATAAAAATACAGCAAACTTACCTTGAAAAAACAAAATGGTGGCTTTAAATGTTCTTCCAAGAATTTCTACGTTTCATTCGTCTCCAAATTGCGGGCAAAATGTTCAATTCACGTCATTTGTGTTTTCCGTCGTTCAATCGCATACTTCTTCACAAATTTCACGTCGAAATTCAGAAAAAAATTCACGAAAAAACCGTTATAAACGAAAAATTACCGAAAAAAAAAATGTAGAACGCGTACAAAAAGAAACACGAAATCGAACGTCCCACCGAAAAGGAAATGACGTCCCGAGTAGAGTAGGGATGCTACCAACACCATCCAGTGACCACCGAGAGAAACTAGAGACCTGCGAAAACAAAAAAAGCGCCAAATTTGAAAGTTTTAAAAGCAATTGATATTTTTAAAACGCTTTAAATTTGTAAATGTAACAAAAATAGTTAGTACACATATATGAATAATAGTTTATCTGCGTCATGGTTGTATCCAGGTCGTTTCGATATGTAAACGTACTTTAAAGAAGCTCAACCCCTTGGTATATGAGGATTATCGCTTGTTTTTCGTCCTCCTCTTCCTCCACCCTAGTTCCCCATCCACCCATTCCTGCTCCTCCTCATCAGCCGACGTTAACCGATTATCCCCCACCACCTCCATTTATTCTCCATTCAAATCCCCCACTCCCAATTACATCTTCCACCAGACGTCGCCTCCAACACTCCTCCTCCTCGATCCTCCAGAGTACCTCCCATCCTCCTCCACCTTATGCATTTCCCACCAGACGTCGCCATCCATCTACTTTCCTCTTCCTATTCTTCCTCCTCCTCATCAGCCGACATTTAAACCGATAATCCCCCGCTCCTCTTCACATCTCTCACCAGACGTCGCCTCCACCACTCCTCCTCCTCCTCCTACAAATTACCTCCTCTTCCTCCCCCATAGTTCCTCCAATTCCTCCTCCTCCTCATTATTAGACGACATTAAAACCGATTCTCCCCCACCCCCTCCCATTCGCCTTTCCACCCCACCAGACGTCGCCTCCAACCGTCCACAGCGTACCTCCTCTTATTTCAACTTCCTCCCATCCTCCACCAGACGTCAGCACCATCTCCCTTCCCCTCCTCTGAGCCGCTGCTGCAGCTACCACCAGCGTCGCCGTCAATCTACTTTCCTCTTCCTCTTCTCCTCCTCCTCCTCCTCATCAGCCGACGTTTAAACCAATTATCCCCACCTCCTCCATCGTACTCCCCATTCAAATCTCCCGCTCCTCTTCTCATCTCCCACCAGACGTCGCCTCCTCCTCTCCCATTCCTCTTCCACCTCCTCTCCCATTCCTCTTCCACCGTATTATTTCCCACCAGATGTCGCCTCCACCCCTCCATCGTACCCCCACCTTCCGTATTCGCCGCCAGACGTCAGCAGCACCTCCCTCCCCCTCCTCTCCGCCACCAGCGCCATCGTCATCATTCTCATCAGCCTGTCTGCAAAGGCAGTAGTTCGTCGCGGGAGGGCACTCGACGAGGCCCTTCGTCGCTCGTCTTCTCGTCGCACCATGTCCGAGGACGCCCCGCCGGCCGTGTGCCGTCCTCCTCCGTCGACGTCTCCGATGGCCATCATCATCCCCACGGATCCCCCGGCATGGTCTCCTCTCCCCCCGCCTTCGTCGTCTTCTTACCGTCTGTCTTCGTCGCCTCAGCCGTACGACGACGGCCCTGGCACCGGAGACACGAACACTCCTTTTGGACAGAAGCTGAGGGGCCGCAAAGGGGCCCTTAAGAAAAAGAACATCTACGTGGTCAAGGACCATAAGTTCCAACCGAGGTTCTTCAAGCAACCCACCTTCTGCAGCCACTGCAAGGATTTCATATGGTGAGTAACAAACTGTAGAACCACGAGAGAACCACAAGGGCATCGAAATAACCAAAGCCAGTCTTAGCATTAGGAATAATACATCTGCGTCTATCCGTTTAGCGTTGGGAATGATGCTGCGCCTATCCGCTACCAAAAAAAGCTTCCATTTTGACGTTCGATTTAGGCTTTCGATTGGCGTGTGTTTTTAGACGTTCTCACGTCGTTCCAAAATGCGGATTTGGAACGATCGAATGACGCTCGCATAACGTGGCGATTAGAACGTATCTAATTGGCGTTCCAGCGTCGTTCCAACGACGTTCCAATGTCACGTCGATAAGCCCCGGAAATATTGATTGGCTCCATCAGCTCTAATTCTAACCCTATATTATAGTACGTTCTAATTTCGTTCCAAAGGGCGATTTGAACGTTCTAACGACGTTCCCCGCAACGTGGCGATTAGCACGTTATCTAATCCCTCGTTTCAACGACGTTACAATGTCAAATCAATAAGCCTCGGGAATCGATCGACTCCATCAGTGCTGAATTCTGGTGCTACGTTCTAACGTCGTTCCAAAGGGCGATTTCAACGTTCTTATGACGTTCCCGTAACGTGTTGATTAGCACTTATCTAATTGTCGTTCCGATGTCACATCGATAAGCCTCGGGGATATCGATTGACTCCATTGGCGCTGAATTCGAGTCCTACGTTCTAACGTCGTTCCAAAGGACGACTTGAACGTTCTAACGATGTTCCCGCAACGTGGCGATTAGAACGCCTCTAATTCGTCGTTCCAATGTCAAATCAATAAGTCTCGGGAACATCGAATGACTCCATCAGCGCTGAATTCTAGTTCTAAATTATGCGTTCTAACGTCGTTCCAAAAGGCGATTTGAACGTTCTAATGACGTTCCCACAAGGTGGTGATTGGCATGTACCTAATTCGACGTTCCAACAGCTTCTAAATAAGTCTAGCTCGGGAATATAGATCGATAAGACCACGAGCACCGAATCCTAGTTGTATATTTCACGTTCTAGCGACATTCCAATTATCCATCGTTCCAAAGATGATCGTTCTCAATAAACCTTGGGGGTCGATCAATAGTTTCCACAGTTCTACTCGTGTCTTTTTCTTCTTCGTTCTAACGATGGTTCTAAGTCTCGTTCAAATTTCTCTTTTAGTCATTCCAACAACGTTCTAATGAACTATCGTTTTGGTTTCAAAGAAAGCGTTAATAGAGAGTTTGAGCCATCCAACGTTAACGAAACGATAACGATAACGTTAACGAGAAACAGCGCGGGAAGCCCGGAATGGCATTGGAATGCCATGCTTCGCATAAGGTAGTCCTTGACATCCGCGCCGCCAGCGCTCTTTCTCGTTATCGTTACCGTTATCGTTTCGTTAACGGTGGATGGCTCAAACTATCTAATACTGTTCTAAACCCGACATTCCAAGTGTCATTAGGAATATTGGTCGACGAAGCAATTTGTAGAATAGTTTCGTTACGTCGTCTGTAGTTCTAACGATGTTCCAATCGAATATCAGTTTCGTTCCAAAGATGGCACAACGTCACCGACGTTCCAATTTCCTATCAATAAGCATTCGGCCCGCTATTTGGGTGTTCTAACGACGTTCCAATTTACTTCTTCGTGCTATAAGTCGATGGTTCTGCTTGTTGTTTTCGTCGTTCCAAAGCCGGATCCACTACCATTCCCGTCGTTCCATTTCACTGGCCTTCTTAAATTCGTTCCAAAAAGCTTCTACCCGTGCTCCATGTTCAAATGCACTCGGTTCCATTTCGTTCGGACGTTCCAATCGTTCCAAGTTCCCTTTCATCGATTTGGAAACAAGCGTTCCCATTGTTTGCGAATGCATTTTTGTCAACTTTAAAAAGTCCATAAAACGGGTGTTTTTGGAGTTATTCTTTTTTTCCCTACTTTTCCTCGTCTTCCTTTCTTTCCTTTCGCTCGTGTTTCCACCAATTGTATTTTCGTCCGTTTTTTGGAACCGTTTTTGTCGTCGATGGCACTAAGTCAAGGTTTGGAATAGAGGCCAAGTTTTTGAACGTCACACAACAAAATATAAAAAATTAGTTTAAGATATGTATTTTTTTTTATGTTCTGAAACATATATTTCTATATTTTCGTTTGCACGCTGTGTATATTTAATGTTTGCAAACGTTCTAATTAAGTATTTATAGAATGTAATTGTTGACCCAGATGGCGCTAGGGGCGTTTTTAATGGCCGGCTGACGTCAATGCTCTTAATTGCCAATTAATACTAACCGTAGACTTTGCTAATTGGTGGATATCCTAGATTTGGAGGTCCTTTCCTTTTAAAGGGCTCAAAAATGACCAACGGTCAAAACGCACAAATCACGTTAATTAATTTCTTAGTGACAGTTAATTAAAAAGCCTTCCAATTTCTAATAAAAGACAAGAAATATGTTTCAAAACCAAGGCTAACAACTTCGTTTGTCCAACATTTTGAGGGTGAAAAAGGAGTGGAAATACGTGACACAAATTACAACTATTTCAAAGAAAAATATAAGCCTTTTGTCACTTATTAAAATCGCCATCTTGAAATTTTCAAAGCTTTTAAAATTAGTCAAAATATTCAAATTTATCATTTAAAAAAAAAAAAAAAACTGACTAAAAAGCATCAATAGTGAAAATAAGCCTTTTGTCACTTCTTAAAAGTCTTGAAATAACATTTTGTAATAAAATTTTGTAATAAAATTTGAAGTTTAGACTCAAAGTCGCCATCTTGAAATTTAAAGCTTTTGAAATTTGAAAAATTATTGAAACTACTAATTTTTGAAAAACAAACTTCGACAAAATGGATGCATTTTAATCAAAGTTTAATTTTAGAAACTCAAAATTTTTAATATTTTCACCAATTTTGAAATCCTTCCATCTTGAAATTTATCCAAGATGTTGGCCAATTGCTAAATTTCAAAAAAAATCTTATTTATCCGCAATAATTATTCAAAAAAAAATCACAAAACATAATTTGAAGAAGTTACCGGGGAAGAAAGATCAAACAATAGAGAGTTTGAGCCAACAAACGTTAACGAAACGATAACGATAACGTTAACGAGAAACAGCGCGGGAAGCCCGGAATGGCATTGGAATACCATGCT
>JAUJYV010001039.1:0-22908 GCA_033995625.1 Ophyiulus pilosus
TTCAGTTAATTCATTGGATAGTCCCGCCGTTAACGTTAAGGTTAACGTTAAGGCGTTGGCTGGCTCAAACTCTCTATAGGAAACACGTAGAGTGGCACACTATACCGTGCATTGGTCTAATTTTAAACCTGCCGTTCCAAAAATCTGCCAATTTTTGTTCAATGTTAAAAGGTTATAACACGTGAAATTTGGCACATTTGTTTCTCTTCACACTTAATTTGTAGCTAGTTTTTTTAAACTTAACCTGCCGAGTGAGGCATGAGCTATATTTAATAAGTGGTTTGTTTTTCCATGCTTATTAACTAATTGATATTGACGAGTGTCTTGTCATACATCATCATCTCCAGATGTAAAAAAATTATACCCTATCCTAGTTTTTCCACTAGTGTTGTTTTGTCCAGAAAAAAAAATATGCTAAAAGCGTTGTTTGACCTGCGGCTGTTTACGTGTCAAGGATTGGCTAATTAATTAAGCCGCCCTATTAACATACTGTTGGTGTAGTGCCATCGCAGCGGTGACTAAGTATTGCGTCGATGAGTGCGACTGGGGTTAATTACAACAACAGACGTTGTCTTTCAATGAGGGATTTCCCTTTTTTCTGAAGTTAGGTCAGTGACGTGCAGCTAGTGTACGACTCACGATTTGCATGCTGGTGGTGGCCTACAAAGGAACGCTTTCTTTAGATTTCAAAGAGTTCAAGACCGTGATGACACATGCACATTATCAATTCAGTTTTGTGGTACTCCTAAAATGTGCTTAAATCCTAATTTGCCTGGGTTCGAGGTCGACCTCTTGTATATTACTGAAGGAAGTTTTGTTTTCAAACTAGGCTTCATTAAATCCAATCACCGAATTAAGCAGCACATTAACTGTTATCACTGAGTGGATGAGCATCTTAGACAAGTCGGCTGAATATTTGGAGGATGTTTGAATGTGCGCATGTGTGAAAGTCGATTAAAATCCAAATAACCAAATGATTCGAAAAGTGACCCACAACAATTTGTTTACTGAATATATTATTATTTTTGCCCGGTTGTTCAAATTTGGCATATATTTTGAATTTGGCGTTAAGGGGCTATTAAGTCGTGTCCCACCAACGAAAACATGGAGTAAAAACAAGATTTTTAAAAAACATGTTTGCAATAAAATGTTGCTTACTTAGTTTATGTTGGGACTTTTTGACTTTATGCAACAAGTGTGGGAGTTCGTCACCAACTCAGGTGTTTGTGCTCTCACACTGGATATGCAGATGAACATGAGGTTCCTTGATGTTACAGTAAACTTCTTGGCGTATTTGCTTTCAAAAGCATGCGATTGAAAACATTTCGTCGATCGCCCAAGAGGCGGTCGGGATCAAAGGAAATAAATATTTTCGAGTTACGGCGCTTGTACCGCAGTACGAGCAGTAAACGCGCTTTGGTAGGAGCGTCATCATCTCAAAACATTTGCTCAGTTTATCGTGCTTGTTTTGTGGTTTGGACGCCTTTGCTTTTCGAAACATGCTCCTGAAAGCATGTTTTGTGTTTTTTTGCTTTTGCTCTGTTTTCTTTGGTGGGGACCTGGCTTTCGCCTCTCACGTGAAGGAGGCTCACTACTAAACTTTTTGTACAAGTTGTAAACGATTCTTGGCTAACTCGTTGTGTTATAAAAGAGCGAAATTACATTCCTTCGATACTGTGTTCTTTTGATTGCAGGTCCAGAATTGAGCTGTTACAAAAAAACTAGTTGAACGAAAATATATATCGTCTATTAGTTTCAGTTCTTTTTACTTTGGACAAATGCGTTCTGGTGGATGAGTCACCCTCGTTTGATCACCATTGTCTATAAAAAAAAATATAAGATCCACTAAAAACAGCTCTGGGCTCTTTTATTTTTTTTAGTAAGGAAGTCATTATGCAAGGTGGTAGCTTATTATTCTTGTACTTTTTACGTGCGTAATTTGTCTTACCTGTTAATTTCATTGCTATTAACTGGTAGTTGACAAAAACACTTCATCGAAGTCATTTTAATGATCAGTTCTAAAGACAATTGCATGCCCTAATTCAAGGTGGTCCGGACCCAACCCCTTCTTTTACAATAAATTGTGTGAAAATACCTATGGAAATACGAAAATTACTAGAAATTTGCAGTGAAAATACTGTTTGTTTTGCAGTATGTCATTTTGCATGAAATGGTAAAAGGGTACTTCAGGAATTTAAGATTGTTGGTTTTGGTTGTACAGAAATAATAAAATGAGTTTCCATCAACCAGTTTTAGTTTTCGACCGGCAAGTTTTGACGAATTTCCTGATTGAAATTAACATAGTATACATACCACAAAATGCAGGTGAATACCCTTTGATACTTTTAACGATACTTTATACAAACTGCATGCTAAGACTGCGAGTTTCTTATTCAAGACTGCTTATTCAAATTTTGAAATCTAGTTGTGATTAAATTACGTTGCAATTGGAAGTGTATGAATTAACCAAGTGCTGTCTGATAACATGTTGAAATCAGCGTTTTAACAGACAGTAAGTTTTAATTGACAATAATATCAACAACCTGGGGTATATGTCGATGACAACATTACTTGTGGATGTTTGATCATAATTAAGCATCAAGGTGGAAATGTATGTATACCATGACATAGAGGTAGGAGCGCCATGAACAGCAAGCATTTCCTCAGTTTTAAATTATTTTTTGATGTGAATTCTATATTTGGAAAAACCTGTTTATCGAAATATGTTCATGAAACCACGTTTCGACAAATTCAGCAGCGGTGGTGAAACGGAAGTGTATAGCGGCTAACGGCTGTGAATCGGCTTACGCGGCGGGGCAACAGCTTTTGCGCCATTGTCACGAATCGAAACAAAAATCGCAACAT
Organism: Ophyiulus pilosus; assembly: GCA_033995625.1. NCBI lineage: Eukaryota > Metazoa > Arthropoda > Diplopoda > Julida > Julidae > Ophyiulus > Ophyiulus pilosus. The sequence continues at coordinate 2,866 of JAUJYV010001039.1, forward strand.
CTCTAACCTCACCATCATAAAGACAAAGTTCATGATAATGGCTGCAAATAAGGATATGCATTTCATGATGTTGTGGTTCTTGTTAATAACCAGAAATGCATGTCAGCCATTTTGTATGGTATTGAATTTTGGAAGAACGCTGGTCGACACCAGTTTAAACTTGCGCCATTTTCCAATTCCAATGTATTTTCATTTCCATCACTGAATTGCCAAGTTTGTGCAAATGCATCAAATGGTGCCGCCTTATAAAGGTTTTCCCAGCGATTTACAAACAACAAAGACGTTTTAGCGAAATGAGGATGACTTCGTGCCTTTGGTATTTACTTTTTGCAGGAAAATGTTCAAACTTGTTATAGGGTAATAGAGTAATTTGGGATTTGCCAAGGCGCTACCATTATCATCGATGATATGAGTCGATGTTGTGTGACTAAACCTCCAAATTTCTCATGGAGGCTTGAAACTACTGTAATTTTGAATGGCCATGGGGTCCACCTCTAAATTAGAGGCTCACAACCCCTACCATGCACGTGACCAGATGTTTACCTGTTTTTGGGCATTTGCAGGCTGCATGGTCTAATACATAATTAGTACTGTTGAAGAGTTCGAAGGGAATTCATTTGCTAGCTGGCTGCTTGAGTATTTATCAATATTTACTGGTATTTAAACACGCATTTCCGGTTCATGCAGCTGCATGAATTTTCTTTGTTATTGCTCCCCATAAGAATTAGATATGCATAATAATAAACCGTTAAAGAATGATTATTTGCTATGCGTGATGTAATCGATTTTTGCTTTTTTGGTAATGAAATTGTTTACTAGTTGCAGTAATTCCTCCAACACCCTGGGTCAACGAACACCTTAATTATCGGCTTAAAAAAGGCAATTAATTGGGAAAAATGTACTTCTGCTAAGTACTGTCAACAAAATTCCTTTGTTAAATGGAGTTTAAGAAAAAGGGGTGTATTTAGTGTACTTAGTACAAAGTTTAAGAGTAATTCAACACAAAATGTACTCAAAAGGTACATGTACGAGTACAATGTATTCTATCACATAAATATACTCACAGCGGGTCATTCATTACAAATGTCCTTGAGTATTAACGTAATCTGAAATTATGAGTACCAATGTAATCCTACGGGATCAACTCGCAACCGGTTGGGCCCTTTTTAGCCTTAGTCGCCTTTGGGCCCTTAAACATCAACCAACAACAACCAGTGTAATCGAGTATGACTAAAATACTTTTCAGGAAGTAATCGAGTCGCATTTAATGCATTTGAGTAACGAGAATGATTAGTAACCTGAAATGAGGGGCATCCTAAAAGATAATATGAATGTATCCTATTTTTTACGATTTATTTCGTGTTCTCATATTCATTAAGATTTTTAAAATTTTTTGTTTTTGCTTGTAATAAAACCTACGGTGTTTAAAATAAAGTGAGTTCCCTAAACAATACTTTTGCAATCCATCATACTCATAATCGGTACTCGTATCCATGAGTACAATTTATCCAAGGCTCATTATAATACTACTCATACTATGGAGAATAATTCCACAGGTACTCGTAATCAGTACTTATGCACACGAGTACATAGTTGCTTAAGTTTGATTACTCATTTCATACTTATCACTTCTGATTACATTACTCTGCTTATACTATAGAGTACGATTCCACTGCAATCGTAATCGGTGCTCGTACTCATGAGAGTACATTTTACCATAGTCTGCCTGCAGTTATTACATTATTGGTATCGTCAAAGTGATTCTCCCCCTCAATTTATTGTTTGGGTTTTTGGACTCTTCTGTATTTTCAGTGAATTTTTTATAACATCTTCAGTCCAGTAAGATTCTTTTGCTTCCTCCAAGATGCTTCCTTGTTATGAACTCCATACGTGCTTGAAATAAATATGCTTTCAAATTTTACGCCCTTGAAATTTATTGAATGTGAATTGATAAGACCAGTTCTGCAAGCTGCCTATAGTTTCATCATTGTAGCATAGTTCACTAATTTCTACTTTGATAATACCTCATTTTGGAATGGCGTACTTGTACTTTAGCGATAATGTAGATAGGCAAATTAAGCAAAGACAATTCGAGAGAATGCTCAAACGTCAGTAGCGACTTGGACATCATTGTTAGATTGAATTTCTACTAAATCTGGACTTTGCCAGGAAGCAGTGGCGACTCGCGTATAGGCACTGTGGAACTGCAGCACCCCTATATCCACTACATATTACCGATAAAATTTAATATAATAAAGAGTTTGAGCCATCCAACGTTAACGAAACGATAACGTTAACGAGAAACAGCGCGGAAGCCCGGATTAGCATTGGAATGCTATGCTTCGCATAGGGTAATCCTTGACATTCCGGATCGTCAGCACTGTTTCTCGTTGTCGTTACCGTTACCGTTATCGTTTCGTTAACGTTGGATGGCTTAAACTCTCTAATGTCTCAATGAGTCCTTTTTTCTTCATTTCTTTAAACTTGTACTATATACAACTAGTAGCCGTCCCCCACTGGGGGTCCAAAAATCTTTGTATGGAACTGTACGCTTCACAGTTCCAGCAGCGTGGAGTTTGATTGTTGTGCGCATGCGCACATAGGAAGCTGCACGTGAGGCTGCGAGGGAGAGATAGCACTGTCGATCCCACATTGCCGACCGTTTGACTGTTGTGCGCATGCGCACCAAATTTTCTGGAGCAGTGCCCCCATTAAATTTGGCTACTGGCCGCCACTGCCAAGGAAGGCGCTTCCATCGTCTAATAGCATGCAAAAAGGACCAATAGTAAGCATCCGTTTTGGAACGAAGCTCGGCCAAAGGATTTGAGTGATTATGTCTACTTCTATAGTGGTATAAAAGGGGTAATCGCTCAAGTTTAAGCTTTACTAGTTTATTATACAATTGAAACAAACCACTTTTTAATTGTTTTGAAAAAGCATGGATGTATTGATTATGTGCACGAGTAGTTTAATTGGACTTTGATCTGCCATCTTTGTCAACCAAGAATAAAACCCAGTTAAGCACGTTCATCATTCTTCGAAGTAGATGTGGTGTGCGTTAAGTTTATTCAAACTATAAATAAGCGTAACGGTTTCAAAATAATACCCATTAAGAATTGTAAACATGACTATGTGATAGAAGGAAATGTTTTTCTTCAAAATATGTAAGATATAAAAAGTAACTACAGCGAAACGAATGGCAAGTTTATTTACCGTGGATAATTTCTGTATGGGATACATTTTCAAATGATAATGTAGTAAAATAAATGCGTATCAGTACCACCTTGTTCAAACTCCATTTTGGAATAATTGACACAAGTGGAATTTTTGTGCTTAATTTAAAAATGCTCATTATGTACTTGCTTCATTAAATTCAGTGCATATCTGTTCCAGTTAGAAAATAGAGGTTTCTATATTTTCCCACATTTTCTGCAGTTTTTCATCTTATGCATCTGTGCATCTAAACGTTTTTTTCTGATAATAACGTCTCCACATGGAACGACAATCAACAACTTATGATATAACACTAAAGTGTAATACTTGCAGTTTTAAAACTGTGGACTTGTTTTAAGTACAAGTCGTTTTGACATTACTTTGCTAATAAAAACGTGTCAATGACGATTAAACACTGTAATATACAATAAAACTCTTAACTACAGCACTTTTTATTGGAGTGGCAATTTTACAAAACCGATGTTGACATTTGTTTCAGTAGCATTTTGCCAAAATTTATTCATCAAAACTTTATTGCATAGTAAAAAAAAAATACTGAGCAGGTCGGTCATTATTCAGGACAATTTTAAAATTTCTTCCTTCAAATAAGTGGGTTAAGGTGAATTGGAACACCTCAAAAGTCTTGAAGTTTCGTAGAATATTTAAATATTTGTAGAAAATATTTAAAAAGAACAAACACTATTCATGCAAAAAAGACGTCCCCGAAATTCCTTCAAAAATTGACGCCCCCTGTCCAGTTTAGCCCAAACCCCATACCTCATAAACGTCCTTAATTGTTTTTGAAAAGTAGGGTATCCAGAAAATTTGTCGGAACTCGTTTCCAAGGACCCATCTCGCTGCCAATTCCACGACATTTTTCCAGATTTTGCTGATAAATGAAATTTCCTGACCTCGAAGGCAAATTCCAGCATAAAATTGGTGTTTAACACAAATTAAAGCATAATAATAACTTTCCCGAGGTTGTACAAATTAAAGTACAATTGGGACTGGGGAACACATTTCTTCTGGTGTCCCTTTCCCCTTTAACTGATCTTTAAAACTTGGGTAAACAGAACAACCAAAAACTGAAAAATATCATAATTAGTGGACGTCCATAATGACTTCTTTTCAATGACCCCTAAACCGCTATTATAGTGTGGTACTTGAAATTCGTGTTAAATATCAGTTACTCTAGACAAAAATTGAAGTCTTATTTGTACAAATATTGTGCTATTTTTCATTAAATTTACTGAACACTGTACTGTCTCTGAATTAAGTCACGTGATGCCTACCTTGAAGCCAATCATGATCGAGGAGTTGTCCATCAAATGATGTTCCCAAAATGATGCAATAACAGTTTTACGGCATGGAATCGTTTGGGAATTTTTAATAATTCGTTATAAAGTTATGGGAAAGGCGTTATAAGTAGCCGAAGTCGTTTTAATAAGGAAACATACCCACGTACTTTCGAAGTTGTGTATTCATTCGTCACGCATTCTTTTGCGAATTGGGCTTGCCAAGTACTGGTGAAAACTTGCAAATCGAAATAAAAAAAATTGGAATTTGTAATGCAGGTCGAGTACATATAGGGGGCGGAAAACTTTTATTGTTTACGATTTTTTAAAGTTTTTAGACAAGCTTTAAATATATCCGAACAGGTACAAAGTGGCGACATTAAACAGCAGTGTTGGGCAGTAATCTAGCGCGTTGAATGAAATTGAGTAACGAGTAAAAGAGTGCCGAGTACAAAAGTACTCGAACATGAAATGTACTCAAAAGGTGTAAGTACAATGCACTCGATTACAAAAATGTACTCGCAATGAGTGTTTACAAACGTTAATAGACAGTTTTCGCATGCCAACGTCTTTATACTTACCTTAACTTTAATGGTGTGAAGGGAGGAACTACCCAATGAACTAACTGAACGTAATGAGTGCTCATGCGAGGTGCTTCCCTTCCCGCCATTAAAGTTAAGGTAAGAATAAAGGAGTTGGCATGCGAAAATTAGAGAAATTAGAGAGATTGAGCCAGCCAACGTCTTAACGTTAGAGGCGAGAAGGGAACAACCACGCATGCGCACTAATGACGTTCAGTTAGTTCATTGAGTAGTTCAGTCTTTGGCTCCTCCCTTTCCGCCTCTAACGTTATTTAACTATTGAGCCAGCAACGTTAACGATAACTACATTGGCAACGCTGTAACAATGGATTTGTTATGCATCAACCCATTTCTACTTATGATCCTTTTGTTATCAGATGTACTATGTTTAAAATAGAGTTCCCTAGAGAACTTTTGCAATCGGCCATACTCGTAATCAGTACTCATATCCATGAGTACAGTTTGTCCAAGTCTGTTAAATAGCACGTGCTTGCTTCACTTTTTCCGCCTTTTCAAGGCTGTTTCTCTGGGTGTCGTTCGAATGGTTTGGCACGTGTTCTCATCGCCTGTTAATTAGTAACGCTCGACTCGTGCAATTAAAAATGGTAATTGCTGTTGGGAAACAATCGAGGTAATATATCCCTAGCCAAAAATCGTATACCGTGTCAGCTGATTATATTTTACAGCACAAGGGGTTCACGGGAATGGTAAGCTAAACAGCAATAAATCGACAAGTTATTAGGTGCAATTCTAGCACCTGAACTATTTATTGAACACCGAAATCCGCATAATAAAACGCCCAATATCGACATTTCGACGTTGTTGGGTGTCTCATCTGTGGTGGGAGATTACGAGATTTAATTTTTCGGCTAATTACCATTGTGGGTTTGTTATATGCATACCGTAATATGTGGATACTTTTAACCAGTTTTTGGCGTTTTCTTGAAATTTTTAAAAATTTTACAATAACTACCACCCGAAACTGACTAGGTCAAATTGAATTAACACTCCTCTTTTCGAATATGGCATCATTTTTATTCTCTGATTAACAGTTGCAGGGATATTCCCATCAATTTCTGTCACAAACTTACCCCATCATGTGGGCAACTTTGGTCCCACATGTCTGGGTTTTCGAGTAATGTAGTCTATTTTTTTTTACGAATAAATGCTTGATATTCACATGAATAATAGTCAAGGTATATTTTAATCGCTATATTAACCTGTTTTAACAAAAGCGGTTTTAGTTTTTCCTCCAGAAATGAAAGTTTGACGACATTAGCTAAAACACAAAATGGGTGTCACAATAAAAATGGCCGCCATTTAGAATATGCTGAATTTAGAATTTTGAGAATTCACCAGAATATGACGGAAGAGTGTTTCTCTCCAACTGGCTGAAAAAGCCACACGAAAACTCACTTAATTTCTTCCACTGGCCCAAAGTATCCACATTTTACGGTATGCGGAATGTTAACAAATAATAATTACCAACTGGATAGTATTTTATGTCTTAATTTGACTGCAATGAATCCATTTGATACCAAACAGAGGATATGGTGGTTTCGTATTGATGTCGAATTCCGCAAACATTCGATTATGTGTTTATTTCACACAATGGTACGTGGTTTCCGCTTGGTATACATATGACGATTTATTTAATCTTGCCGTGTTTTATAGAGCCTTATAAAGTTGACCAAATGGAACTTTTGGAGGTGCTTTCAATTTGGGTTAAAAAAATAGAAACTTTTCTATTTGGTTCACATTTGTGAAATGGGATATTTTCACCATTTCTATTTTATGATGGAAAATCAATCTCTATACTCCAACTAGACGATTGATGCTCATAATTTGGTCTTGTGATAACTGGAAGGGTAAAAAATTATTGATTTCAAATTTCCCGCCAAAATGGTGATAACTGCAATGGCGGCAAAGATGGCTGCCGTGACGTCATAATCTATGCTCTGCATATGTTAGTCCATTAACAAGTGAAGTTTAATTGCAGTAATCCGCGGTTTGTTTAATTTTGGGGCGTTTCTGGGTGGATCAATTATGTATGGCGCATTTATGGACATGTGCATCCATATTGCATTCTAAATTAGACTAGATGTGAAATTAATTACCTTTGACAATGAACCTTTTTCAAAATTTTAGAACAATGTAGGCATCGTATGCTTTCCACATGAACTATGACTTTTGTTTTTCTATAACATTGGTATGGAATTAGCACTTGACCTGCTGTGGTGAATAAGATTTTATATATGTCCAAATTTTCCAGACATTAACGAGTTATGCTAATATATTCCTAGATACAATAATGTTCTTGTGTTTACTGCATCTATAAATGATGGCCCACATTTTGTATATACAGTGCAATCAGGTTAATTAAACCACATACGGGAACATGTTGAAATTGTGATCTTATTTTACGGTTGATTCCAATTAACCATTGCTCAAAGGGCTTTCTAGAATGTAGATAGTAGACAGTTTGTGCCAGCCAATGTCTTTATACTGCCCTTAACTGTAATGACGGGAAGGGAAGAACCACGCATGCGCACTCATGACGTTTAGTTGGTTCAAGGCACTGTTCCTCCTTTCCCGCCATTACGGTTAAGGTCAGTATAAAAACGTTGGTTGGCACAAAGCTTTAGAGGAATAACGAAACTATTTATATGATTTTATTCAAAGAAATTTCTCTTACCTAGTACATTACCAAAATTTCGTGCACAATTTTACGACTTTGTGATATACCAAAATGTTATAAAATAATGAAAATTTCCCTTTTATGTTGCTGAATTGATAGTTTGGTACCTCTGGGTACCTTGTAGTAATTGCATTGTTTTTCAGTCGAAATTTCTCTAAAAATGCCATGACTTTGTGATTACCAAAACGGTTTATAAAATAAGGAAAATTTCCCTTTTTATGTTGTTTGTTCATTGTTTGGTAACTTGTATTCCAGTGTTTTTTCAACCGAAATTTTACTGAAATTTCATGACTGCGATATACCAAAACGTTGTTCTTATAAAATAATGACAATTTCCTGTTTATGTGTAGCTGGATTGATAGTTTGGTACCTCTGGGTACTTTGCATTCCTGTATTTTTCAGCAGAAATTTCGTGCAAAAATTCGTGACTTTGTGACATACCAAAGCGTTGCTAGTTTTGGTTGATAAGTTGGATTGATCGATATATAATTTGGAACCTTGTATTCCATTGTTTTTCAACCGGTGTACCGTGACAATTGGAGGCCGTATGTTAAAATTTGTTGAAAAACACTAGTCGATTAAAAATGCCAGACATTTTGGAAATATATTGTGGTAATTAGCCGTGGTAAGGATCGTTGATTTTTTTTTTCCAGAAAATTTACTAAACACCCTGGTTGTTTGGCCCACTCTATATGGAAAAGTTATCACACCTATCCTGTTTACGTGGTTGGAATACCAGCATGTAAATCCGTTTCTTTCACGATCATGACATTTACAGTGTTGAATGTATGCCAAAGAAAATAGACACTTTAATCAAGCTGTCAGATATTCTATATATATGTCCGATTTCACCACCTGGACGACTGTTTGTCCGTTTAACGATTCAGATTGCAAAATAATGGCTATTAAAACGAATTGTATTTCGACGGTTGGCCAACTTGGATAATGCACTTCGTCAAATTTTAATTTATTAGCTATTCTGATTCTGGTTAAGTTCCCTCTTCAACGACCGAACTATAGGCGTCTTGATTAATGTTTAATGCGCCACTGAAGGATTCCGAAGCTTAATTTAGGAACACGTGTCCACCGTTTCTCCATAGGATGTAACCGTGTTACTAAGGAAGTTAGTTTCGGTTTAATTTTTGGGGTGAAGAGATTTTCCCCACTCGTTTGTGAAGTCCGGTTACCCTGTTATTAGCAAACTGACCGTAAATCATACTACGGCTATGTTCTGATTCACTGACTGACAGTCTTCTAGGAAAGTGACCAGGAACCTTCGCACCATGCACAACTTCTTGGAGCTCAGTCAAGGGCAAATTTGGGGATTTTTCCCAAAAAAGCATTTTTTCCTGATCACCATGATCAATCATCATGTAAAGCGGTCATTTCTCCCCTACCTCAGTGTTTTTCAACTGATGTTTGCCATTTTAGCCAGGTATTGACCATATATAGCCAGGTGATGGTCATACGTACAAGCCAAAAATGTTAGATATACAGTATAATCAAACTGAGCCCTGAATTTAACAACTGCCTGAACAAGAAATTAAAAAATGATAAAATACTCGATGACGTCCCAACTAAAAATTGGATGGCGTCACAAAACACAAAATAGTTTTTCCTTGTGCCACATATTTGTATGATGTCGCATCTGGCATCGTGTTGTCTAATTAAACTTTCATGGATTGTCCAGTCATTTTTTTTTTCTGCAGAAGTGACGTCATTAGGGAATGGCAGTTAGGTGAAAGTCGTTCAACAACTGCATTATCTATATTGTAAATTTGCGGCAGATTACAGAAAAATGCGCTGCCCTAACAGGTTTTGGACGATTTATTAACCAAATAATTATTAGGTTAATTAAGCAAAAGTGGTAAAAAAATGGAACGACACTACTGTTGTTTAATAAGTTTAAAAGAGGCAGTGCCACTGGTGGGACCTTTAGTATGATTGTCACATCTTTAGAGTGGGACGATTAACAGGTTAGTTAAAATTAAGTTTTTGCAGTAACACTATCATGAGATGTGAGTTAATAGTTGGAACATCCTTCAAAGTTCGTTACACAATACATAGACGGAAGTGATTCTTAGAAAAACCGTCGAAGAAGGCTGTTGTACATTGGCCATCAGTAGTGGTCAGGATTCTTTACACGTTATCAGGACATTTGAAGGAAGGAAGCCCTTTGCAGATTATTACTGTATGATGTTAAAAGATAGTGGTTGTACATGCGGAGGGAAGGTCAGTGATCATAGTCTTTAAGGAGAGCTTTGGGCAAGGTCCACGGAAGTCAAATTAGAAGTTGGTACTGGGTTAGTCTTATACTGTAGGTTTTGCACCCCCTTAACCCTCTGTGGTGCCCATGTGACCACAGAAGTTTAAAATCTTCAAAATGTATGGCCCTTACTATATCAAGTTTTCTTATGGAAGTAGCCATTGACTGAAGGCGTTTGGGACCAAATAGACCCTAGGTTGAAATCGGTGTCATGCCAAAATTTACCCAATTTGCCATAACTTTTCTATATACTCATTATGTCTGTGTATGAACTCTGCATGTTTATACCCAAAAGATTAAAGCAATAATTTTATTTTAATGAAAATATTTCAGTTTTTATTGATATTATTACAATTTGCTTTACACTTTTTTAAATGTTTTATGCATAGTACAGACCAGAGCAAACACGAAACAGAAAAGGCTTTCTGCAAACCAATTTGTGGAAACGTGGTTTCACGAACATATTTCCATAAACATGCAGGTAGTGTCCACATACAAAAAACATGTCGTGACTGAGGAAATGTTTGCTGTTCACGGCGCGCCTACCAAGGCCTATGTACTATTATCAAAAAATTGTCATCTGCTCTACAAAAATCACGTGGGGAAAATTGGGTCAATTCTCTACCACCATGGGAACACCATGAGCAGCAAACATGTTTTTTTTTTTATCCAGACAGCCTCTTGAGCGAACACCGAAATGTTCGCTGGAAACATGTATTTTGGGCCAAAAGTTTGCTGAAACCTTTGACAGAAAACTGGAGTGCAAACTTATCGTATACATGTTTCCGAAACCCAGTTTCGTGTTTCAAGTGTGTACTAAGCATCACATGCCTATAGCAGTTGGATATAGTCTGTACATTGAATGTTCATTGAAATGATTCAGAATTTTTGAAAATTGGTTGAAAATATGAAGAGAATTAAAGTTTGATTTTCGTATTTGCCTCGATTAAAGCTGACTTGCATGCTCTACAAATTTTTGATACATTATTTATACCGTTGCTCACTCGTGTTGTAATGACCCCTTAATTGCCAATCGGGGTATTATTGCATAAATTTTGCCGCAATCGTAAAAATCTGCATATTTTTTTAATCCGAAACTTAATTTCTTATGAAATACAATAGGCTTTATCGGGCGGAAACTTTGTTAAAAATACTAGTTGGCAACCAACTGGTTTTTAACTTTAATTATCGATATACCGGTTGTTCTTGTGAACGGCAAGCCCTTTTGCTATATTTGGTTCACTTCCTATTCTTATTGTTTCCATGCAGCATCGAATCAGAAATAAAAGCGTTTGATATGTACAATGACTTATCTAAAATCTTTAAAAAGTGTGTAACTATTTGTATTACAAGGTTTTTATTGTCATGTTTGTCGGATTTGATATCAACACTACAAGCTGTGTCTTGGCATACTAATTCCCTAAATGCAATTAAAAACCAATCTGGTGCAGGTGATGTAAGTTTGTTTACACTATAGCAACAACAAAACATTGTTCACTCTATTAAAAACTGATGTTCTGCTGACCTAGTTTGAAAAATGTAGTTGTCTGGAACACAGGAAATGACAAGCTGCTTGTCAAAGCGCCATTTGATTTCCCCAAGGTTTCGCCGGTACTCGAAATCGAAAATTTGCTAAAAATATGATCAAACCTTTATTAAATTGACCTGCTGTCAGAATGATCAGATAGTGAATGACAGCACCAAATACGAGTTAAAAGAAGGGGAAATGGAAAACGCGTGCCCAAAATGTGGGGGCTGCAACTGTCTCCTGATTTTTATTCATTAAATCCCTTCCCAACAGGTTTGCCTTGACCTTATTGGACAGTGAAAAAGGGTTGAAAATTTGCATGATTAATATTTAAATTTTGCGTGGGACTGTGCGTGTGCTGTAGATTTGTTCATGTGAAAAATTGCTTTAGAGCGTGCTATAGGGGAACTAAAGGAAGTCACTATTTGTGATTGGCAACTAGGCTACACCAACTTCCTCCTTTCTCAATTAGAAAGTTGGGGAAATTTGTAAAAAAAGCCGCAGCCAATTGACGTGCTTATGAAGCTATAAAAGGTTCTATAATCGCAGTCAATTGACGTGTTTGTACAATGTAGGTATAGAAGGTACAGTCAATTGACGTTCTTATGAAGCTATAGAAAATTCTATAAGTCGCAGTCAATTGACGAGCTTAATTATGATGAAGGTTCTATAAGCCGCAGTCAATTGACGTGCTTATGAAGCTATAAAAGTACTACAAGTCAGTCAATTGACGTGCCTATGAATTAAGCTATAGAAGGTTCTAAAAGTCGCAGTCAATCGACTTGCTTATGAAGCTATAGATGGTTCTATAAGTCTCCGCCAATTGACGTTCTTATGACGCTATAGAAGGTTCTATATATAAGTAAGCCAATTAGCGTGCTTATGAATCGATAGAAGGTTCTCTAAGTCGCAGTCAATTAACGTGTTTATACAATGTTGGTATAGAATTAAGGTACAGTGAATTGACGTTCTTATGAAGCTATAGAAAATTCTCTATAAGTCGCAGTCAATTGACGAGCTTATGATGAAGGTTCTATAAGTCGCAGTTAATTGACGTGCTTATGAAGCTATAAAAAGTATTATAAGTCAGTCAATTGATGTGCCTATGAATTAAGCTATAAAAGGTTCTAAAAGTCGCAGTAAATTGATGTGCTTGTGAAGCTATGGATAATGGAAAGCTCTACAAGTCGCAGCCAATTGACGTTCTTATGACGCTATAGAAGGTTCTATATACAAGTCAGCCAATTAACGTGCTTGTGAATCTATAGAAGGTTTATAGAAAGCGCTTCAGTCAGTATAGAGCCATAGAAGGTTCTGTAAGTCAGTCAATTGACGTGCTTATGAACCTTCTATAGCTACATAAGCACGTCCATTGACTAACTCATAGAATGTTGTACGTCAATTTACTGTGACTTATAGAGCCTTGTATAGATTTTATAAGTCAGTCAATTGGCGTGATTATGCGCAACTATGGAAGGTTATTTTATAATATGCATGGATTGACTTTTATAAACTTGTGTTTCAAAAGTAAACCTGTTTTTCATTTGTACAGGCATTTTTTGTTGAGTTTTTTAAGGTTACTTGACATTAATAATACTCTCCCTGTAATAAATGTCGACACAAAAATGCAGTAAATAGGTAGAATAGATAAGGTTATCCGTAGAAAATGTCACTAGTTTAGGAAGGTTATCTGGTTGATGAACAGGTCTCCGGGTTTATCGTCGACATTCCCTGAAAGCAGCCTATTTATTATGCCACGTGATTTACAATGTGACCGTGCTAGTGACGTTTTTTATTATTTCTGACAGCATTGTTATTTCGATCATTGACATATGTTATGGTTTGAATATAGGATTTGTAATGAAACTATATTTGAGATGGAATTTACTAAATTAACATCCATGCAAAATAATGGAACGTTTTGTCACGTTTTGCTACACTTGAAAACTATCTTTCTCACGATAACGGTTGAAGTATTTTTAATATACAAATTCGTAAATAAACATTACTGGTTGACTTTTTTTGCAATTATCACTGACATTAACTTTTGTCTCTGTAATATACGACAAAGGTGGGAAAGATTGTATTGACATGGGCGGCGACCCACTTTTGTAATAACTGTGTGGAGATGAGGATTTTTTTTGTTAAAAAAAATGGTGATGGGGGTGAGGTGAAACGCTGGTGTTATGTAAGAGGGTTTCCTGGCATTATTTTTTTGCTAATTTTCTGTTTTTCCTTTTTTTTTAATATGCAGGGAGCAGGAGACAACACGTCACAGACATCACAAACCGGAAGCAGGCTGAGCACCCCATCTGCAGATGGGATGGAGCTAACACATGCAGTACGTGTTCAGTTAGATGCATTGTTTTTGTTGGGTGTCCAGGTGGACGGACAAGAACAGACGTTGTCATTGTGTCGTCAGATTGGCTAATCTTTTGTTTTCTGGCTTCCAGGATGTGAGGGGTGATACTCCTAGCCCGACCACACCGCCCATCAATGGGACATCCAACGGCAAGGGCCTCAACCTGAACATGACCGCTGCAGAAATGAGGGCTTTGCTAGCTAACCGCAAGAAGCACGACCCCAAAAAGGAAAACCTGGACCTGAGGACGAAATACAGCATGATCCAGGAAATGTAAAGGGCCCAAGATTGTCCACAATGTAGCCTGGAATGAAGGTTGTTCCATGGTAGGCGCAGAGTTGTGCTGTGTCGTTTGTGTTGTTGTTACATCTGTTTTTTTTTTTTTTGTTTCCTCCTGGTAAGATTTGGGCGGTAATCCACTGTCCGATTAAACGAGGCCTTAAACCCAACCACAGCCTCCTCCTCCTCCTCCTCCTCCTATAGGCATTAACTAATGTAGTTTTTCAGATTCGTAATCCTATTACCTAGATAACATGTTACACCAGTTGACAAATCAAGCAATTTTTTATTTGATGGAATAAAGATGTTGCTGTTATACGCAAGTGTGGACCGCATCTGTCCAACATGGAATACGACAGCGTATGTCGATCGTGTTGGGGTGTTTTTGTTGTGAATCTGGAGTTGGTATTGCCTTATGTATCTGGATACAATTCTGGCGGCCTTTGGGCTTTGTAACCCTAAAGCCGGGTCTCCACCAAAAATCCTCTGAGAGGATCCTCAATGTTTTCACTAAAAAAAAGTTTCCTTGCCCCATTTCCGAGTCACGTGTCAGCAACATTATGACGCGTTTTCGTGTTAAAAAAATGAGTTTTTACTCATTTCGACGATCGCTCCGGAGGTGGTCTAGATCAAAGGGAAAAAATGAAGTTGCTTTCGGCTCAGTCAGCCGTCAGCTGACGGCTCAATTTAACTAAAATTTAAGACTCGAGTGCAGACGACCTTTATGCAACGAGATAGTACACACACTTTATTTTAGTAATTATTTACTTTAATTAATACAATTTTGCCAAATAAATTTTTCTTTTCAACTTTTCAATCTGATGGTATCAGTTTTTTACTCCTGATCGATTCAGACTACACAAAAACTACACGTGCGTCGTTGTCAACGACGCACGTGTTACGTCTTGGTAGGAGCGCCATAAACTATCAAGTATAAGAGTATACATAAGTACTCTTGTTTTTTTTTTTGCTTCTTTTGGTGGCTACAACTCTACTTCATATTCGTTGTTGCAGAATTATCAAGGAAATGTGTTAAGGCAAATTTGTTGACTTAAAACATTGAAGATCCTCTCTGAGGATTTTGGTGGAGACCCAGAATTAAGAGTTTTACACTTCAGCTTCTGTTATCATTGCTCCTCAGTAAAGATAAAGTTTAGGTTAAATTTGTATTACATATCAGATTTGGTACTGGGGAAGAATTATAACAAGTAGGGCCTTCTTTTTGCAGTTAAAGTGATATCTCTGTGATAAAAACGCGAATTTTCTGAAATAAATATGCAATTTTTCTGAAACAAGAGGGCAATTTTGCAACAGCAAAACCATATATTTTCTTTACTAAAAGTGCTGTTTTTATGCCCCAAAAATGCAATTTTTCTGTAGCAAAAATGCAAATTTTCTGCAATAAAAATGCAGTTTTATGTAGCTAAAGTGTAATTTTCATATCGAACTTTTAAAAAAAATCTCAGGCAGTCCCCTCCCCTTAAGCATCAATTCCCCAGGCCCAGCCCTGACTCTCGACGCCCTTGACCATATGCAGTATGTATGTATATTGGACATCAAATATAATATTTCTACCGGGGCATTTAATGAATAGGGAGGGTCCACTCAGTTTTTCTTCGAGGTTACAGCACATTATTCATATCTAGGGCTTGCAAGAAAAACATACATCCCATTAACTCCCTATCGGCTGTTTATATACACGCTTGCAGTGCCAACGAATTTCTAAGTTTTCAATTTTCTTTGAAATATAACATGTTTATCTCAACCTGCACGTGTACAACTGCTGACTCGTTCGTATTGCCAAGAACAACCTTCATAATAACTTCTTGATTCTTGTAATAAAAGACCAGTCCATGACATTTCCCAGGCCTATTTTTTTCGTTCCAAAAGAACGGTTTGAAGTAACGGCATGTGCATATAGCATAGAAAAATTAGGTCAAATCAACAAGTGCGACACGTGTTTTTAATTAAGGTGATATTTAAAAACGAGGTGATTCTCCATTTTCAAAGAAAAAAATATATAACATTTGGCCAATCAATCAACGCAATTTAAGAATTTTGTACGCTTATTTTTTGCGTATTTTATGAATAAAACGTGACAACATAACATACATGATACGAGAGAAACATATTTTAAATTGATAGCACATTGATATCTGCATCTCGTTTAATCGGTACATTTCTCTCACCACATACAATTTGAAATTGTTTTGCTAATGAAGATGATTATAGCTGACGAATGAAAATTATTCTAAAGAGAACGAATATGAAACAAACACATAATTAGCTGAAAAACAACCCAGCAGAAATTGTACTGAACTATATTCAAATATACTGCAGTGTTCATGATAAACTGCAGTTTTTATGTAGTAAAACTGCAGTTATTCTAATGTTTCATGAAACAAGTTCATGAAACATTGTTTCATGATCCCAGTTATTCTGATGTTTTATGAAACAAAAACTGATAAACTACAGTTTTTGTTTCATAAAACATCTGCAGAATAACTGCAGTTTAAGGAAAAAAAATATTATGGAAATCTGCAGATTATTTGAATAAAGTGCAGTAAATTTTCTCCCGGGAATTAACAAACAAGTGGTGAGAAGAGAGTAAGGAGAGAGAGAGAGAGAGAGTTGTCACTAAGTATTATATACAGCATAGCTCTACTAACAACTATATGTAGGTATATATACTGTATGATTATGACAATTTCAATAACGAAATTAAAATTAAAACATTCTGAGTAAATGAAGATGAGGACACCGCTGCATTATTGTGGGTTTAAAAACATTGTCGATCATCACGTGAGAATAGTTGACCTTTAAATATTAATGACGTGCTAAACCAATTTCAACTAAATGTGCGAATACAAACTTTTAATGCAATATATACAATTTTTGTGAAAGATGGAAACCAACAGTGTGATGAGAACGTTAAAATATTCATGCTCAATTCTGCTCATGCGTGCAATTATCCCAAGTCAGATTACTCGTTTAAAGAACGTGGCAATTTTGCAGATAAAACGCCGCTTTGTTTACATAAAATTGCCACATGTGGGCATATGCCAATTGCAAGAAAGTGACCTACAAGTTTTCATTGTCAAATTTCCACTCTGTAGCAAACACTTACAGCAAAATTGCAATATACCCAAGATGATTGAATCTCATAATGCCGAAATTCACCTATGAACTATGTGGCTATTATAGGCCTCTAGTGAAAAGTTGATAAAATAACCACTATCCCATCTAACTTAGACAAAGCTAAAGGTAGTTGACGGTATTTTACCCTTAATAGAGGAATTTGTCCTATAATATATCAGGGAGAAAAAGGTATGCAGGGAGAGGAGATACACATAGATTGGGACCTTACGAGAATTACCTTAGTACACAAGGAGAAGGGCAAGGAAAAATCTGTTCTATATAGACAGCTACAGGCCGGTAGCGATTAGCAGCTGCACATACAAACTATATGCAAGTATATTAAGGGATAGACTACAAGCAGAGTTAGAATGAGGAATGATCTTTGTACAGAATATGCAATTAGCAAAAAAGAATTTCAATTTTGAGGAAAAGGGTATTCTACAGAATGTAATGCTCAAAGTTCAAAGATGCACAATTTCTGAAATGGAAGGAGTAGTTTTATCAAAAGTAGCAAACACACGTACGTATATTAAAAGTGGTTTTGCAGGTGTACATTATTGTCAGTCATTATGCCTCGATAATCAAAAATTTTAATCCTGAAGATTGTGCAGAAGTGCATAGTGGTTTTACATGAAGTTTGGAGTTAACGTAGAGCAGGGAAGTTTTGGTTTGTTTAGGTACCTGGGGACCAGTAATCATGGTCAGTCAGGATTACAGACCAGAACCCTATTGATCATTTGTGGAACATGATTGGTAGGCATTGGTAAGCACATCCAAACCAAATAAACAAATTAGAGGTGCTGGGATGCTATCTTCAATTCAACTCAGTGCCCTACAGTCAGTAAATAAATGCCATATGGGAGGGGGAGGGGAGAGTCGTACCCAATTTCAGAAGAATGCTCCTACGTCATCTTGTGGAACTATGGAATTGAATGGATAACATCACTTTTTACAGATGTTCAAACACTTACCATTGACTTCCCTTCCAGCCCATATTTTTTTTTAGATTTTCCCAATTGGTTTTCCATTACACTTATTCATGTAATCTTAATTTTAAGGAGATGAGTTGTTTTTCACTTGTGATGAGACACTTGTTTTTCATTAAACATATTGTTATTGCATATATGTATAATAACATATAACTACCTGTTAATTTTGTAATATCTTAACTTTTAATTATGTGATGCACTCATTTCTTGACGCAGTGAACACGTAGGGCACTTAAAAGTTTATTGCAAACCTTCCTATCCATTTGCAACTATCACAACCACTTGAAGATGGAAGTATCAAGTTTGATGAAATTCATGATATTCCTTATTTGGACTACAAAACTTTTAGACAAACTATATTAAAAAAGATTAAAGGAACAAGGTTTAAAATAATTTATACATTAAATCGTACATATTTTAAAATCTAGAGTAATTTTATACTGTATATACATGTACATGAAGAAGTAGAAAATATAGTGTTGACATCTGAAGTTATTTCAATATACCCAGGAGAAACAAGTATATTTGCTTCATCATTGTTTTGAGTTTATACAAATTGTTTGTCTGCCCCAACGTGTGGGCAACGTTTAACACTACTCGTAAGCCAGGCCTTTTTCAAACTAGGCAAAACCCTTGTCCATGTAAAGACAGCAGAGGTCAGTCAATATCAAGCGAAAATAATGTTTATAAAAGACAACGTGAAACGAATGCATGTAAAGGACCACGAACTTACGTTATGGGGGAGCCGTTTTGGGGATCAAGGTTATTCAAGTGAACCACAACAACTTCCAAAAGGTTGCCACACCACAGGGAAACTGCTAGACAGATCTGACACATATGTGCTAAAACTGTTTGAGTAGAGCGGTATAGCATAATCTGCACGGGTCTATTAACAAATTATGGACGAAAGAACTTGGCAATTAACGTTCAATTTTCTTCTTTTGTTTGTCACAACAGTTTACACAGTATAAAGCTCGTGTCGCTGCATTAGCCAGCGTGGTTTCGAGTGATGGTAATCTTAGTAGTAAAATTATTAGAAAATGTAAGGTATTTTCACCCTGCGACCTAGAGGGTTTCAACCAACCAACCAACCTTTAGAGGCCCAAAGACAACCACGGTCATAGAGGGCCTAAACAATAGAGAGTTTGAGCCAGCCAACGCCTTAACGTTAACCTTAACGTTAACGGCGGGATCCATGCACCTACCCAATTAACTAACTGAACGTCATGAGTGCGCATGAAGTTCAGTTAGTTCATTGGATAGCCAAGTTCGTGGCTACTCCCTTCCCGCTCAAACTCAAACTGTCTGATGTCGGGGTAATCACAAAGATGGAATAAGTAGAAGAATAAGGAGAAACTGGAGCAAGGCCGGTCGCTGCAAAATTGTATAGTTTACCTGGAAACAACTGTGAAAAACCGCGAAAACCAGTCAGGGTCGACTACCCAGTCTGGATTCGATCCTGGGTATCTGTATCCGATTGCCATGCGGATATCTTTACCACTAAACCACCTGTAGCTCGGTGACGATTAATGGAAAAGGCCATCAGTAGCAATTATGCAAATTTGCCAAATTGTGGAATAAGCCAAATTCCACTCATTTTTAGCATACCAATTGTTGTATACAGTGGTACCTCGAGATACGAGTGCCCTGACATACGAGATATTTGAGATACGAGCCGTCGAGCGAGCGAAATT
>JAUJYV010001040.1:0-22861 GCA_033995625.1 Ophyiulus pilosus
TGACAAAAATTAACATTAACAACACGTATCCTAGAATGTGAACCGCGGTACATTTCGCAAATTTAAGCAGTTTTGAAGCATCACGATGTAACATCATTCCGGGAGTGAAGTGCCCACACACGGTCATTTTTAGACTGAACGTTACCTGGGTCCATTCGCTGGTGTACCACTCGGGGCGGCACGGCACGACGTTGCACTGTTGTTCCGCGAGCGGTTTCTCCAATCCGGCGCAAACCGAATCCACGGCCACTTTGTACTGGCCGCGGTACAGCGAGAGGCAAACCACGTCGCGGCTCTGAAGTCCAGGACCGCAGATGGACGAACACTGCAAATTGAGAAAGACGTGAGAAAGGGCACGCGCGGCTCGCGGGACCGTTCCGCAAACTGCCCCTTCTCCCCGTGTACTCACGGACTGCCAGGGTCCCGCGAACCACTTCCCGAGACACGGCTTGCCGCTGCCGCAGGATTTTGTGGCGCTGGGTTTCGCCGCGGAGTTGCAGTTTTCCGTGACGGCTCCGTTGGAATCCAAGCAGTACACTTTGCGGAGTTGGGTCCCTTGGCCGCACTCCGCGAAACACTGCAAAAAAAAGAAAAGGAACTGCGGTGTTAGGGCCGGAAGTTTATGGAGTGGATCCGGACCATTTAAAAAAATGCTTGCGGTGGAACCGACCTCGTCTTATGACCATATCGTGCGGCTAAGGGCCTCTTGCCCCTCTAAGTAGACCTATCCGCTAACAACTTACGATGGAACCAACCTCATCTTATCGCTCTAAAACGTGCGGCAAAGGGCCTCTGGTCCCTCTAAGAAGACCTGACCGTATCATCTAAAGAATGGACCAAACCGCATCTCATCGCTCTAAAACGTGCGGCTAAGGGCATCTGGTCCTTCTGAGAAGACCTAACCGCCAACAACTTACGATGGAACCAACCTCATCTTATCGCTCTAAAACGTGCGGCAAAGGGCCTCTGGTCCCTCTAAGAAGACCTGACCGTATCATCTAAAGAATGGACCAAACCTCATCTTATTGCTCTAAAACGTGCGGCTAAGGGCATTTGGTCCTTCTGAGAAGACCTAACCGCTAACAACTTACGATGGAACCAACATCATGTTATCGCTCTACAGCTTGCGGCAAAGGGCTTCTGGTCCCTCTAAGAAGACCTGATTGTATCAACTAAAGAATGGACCCAACCTCATCTCATCGCTCTAAAACGTGCGGTTAAGGGCATCTGGTCGTTCTGAGAAGACCTAACCGCCAACAACTTACGATGGAACCAACATCATCTTATCGCTCTACAGCTTGCGGCAAAGGGCCTCTTGCCCCTCTAAGTAGACCTATCCGCTAACAATTTACGATGGATCCAACCTTATCTTATCGCTTTATAGCGCTTGGCAAAGGGCCTCTGGTCCCTCTAAGAAGACCTGACCGCCATCAATTTATGACGGATCCAACCTTATCTTATCGCTTTATAGCACTCTGCAAAGGGCCTCTGGTCCCTCTAAGAAGACCTGACCGCCATCAACTAAAGAATGGACCCAACCTCATCTTATCGCTCTAAAACGTGCGGTTAAGGGCATCTGGTCGTTCTGAGAAGACCTAACCGCCAACAACTTACGATGGAACCAACATCTTATCGCTCTACAGCTTGCGGCTAAGGGCCTCTTGCCCCTCTAAATAGACCTATCCGCTAACAACTTACGATGGATCCAACCTATCTTATCGCTTTATAGCGCTTGGCAAAGGGCCTCTGGTCCCTCTAAGAAGACCTGACCGTATCAACTAAAGAATGGACCCAACCTCATCTCATCGCTCTAAAACGTGCGGCTAAGGGCCTCTTGCCCCTCTAAGTAGACCTGACCGCCAACAACTTATGATCAATCAAACCTCATCTTAAATCTATAAAGCGTGCGGCTAAGGGCCTCTGGCCTCTCTAAGAAGACCTAACCGCTAATAACTTTCGATGGGACCAACCTGATTGGACCATTCGGTGTGGAACCAGGATCCGGGTGCGTAACAAGACCCAGCATCGCACGTCTCCTCGTACGCGGGTTTGACGCTGGCGTCGCAGGCCCCTTCTCCGGCTTCGATGTCCCTTAGGTCCACGCATAGGACATCGCGGGACCGGATGCCGATGCCGCACTTCACGGAACACTGAAAAAAGGCAAAATTAAAAAGGGCCTTCATTCCAGGAATGATTCCGTATTTTGGGACAGCGGTCCTTAAGTACCGGTCTCCACTCGTTGGTCTTCCAGTTGAACAAGCAAGGTCCATCGTTGCATTTTTGGGTCACTTCCGGTTGGGTCCCTTCCGCGCACATCGTGTCTGAGACCGTGATGACGAGGACAGAAGTGACCATCTGCTTGCAGGACCTTTCCCTCCTCTGAGTGCCCTCGCCGCAGGTGGCGCTACAGGCGCCCCATTCGGCCACTGCCCATCTGAAAAACACGACACCCTGTATAATCGCGATAGATACTTTTAAACCACCCTGTATTTATTAAGTACAGGGTGTATAACAAGCTATACAATATCTGCTAATGTTGTCAACTATTTTAAAAATACATATTTTAAAACACCCTGTATTCAGATATTACAGGGCGACTCAAAAAAGTGATTTAAAATTAGCCATAATAAATATTTAAAAATAAATTTGTAAATCACCCTGTATTTAATGATTACAGGGCGAGTCATAAAAGTAATTTAACATTTTCAACGACAGAATTCTTTAATAAAGTGTCTACTTAAGAATATTTTTGCAGCACCCTGTATTTATTAAGTACAGGGTGCATCAAACTTGAAATTTAAAGTTCATCAATGATAAATCTAACAAAAACTTATGAACATTTTTTGAATCGCCCTGTATTTACTAAGTACAGGGTGTATCAAAAAATGAAATTTTAAATTATCTATAACAAATAGCTGAAAAATTTATAAATATTTTGAACCGCCCTGTATTTAATGATTACAGGGTGCATCCAAAATTTTTTTAAATATTTATCAATGACAAATCTTATACAAATGCAGACATTTCGATTCACCCTGTATTTAGTAATTACAGGGAGAGTCACAAAAGTAATTTCACATTTTCAACGACATAATTCTTTAATACCTACTAATTAATAGTTTTGCAACACCCTGTATTTATTTAGTACAGGGTGTATCAAAATTGAAATTTAAAGTTCAAAATCCTAGAAAAGTTTATAAACATTTTTTTGAATCGCCCTGTATTTAATGATTACAGGGTGGATCCAAAACATATATCAATGACAAATCGTAAACAAATGCAGACATATTTCGATTCACCCTGTATTTATTGATTACAGGGTGTATCAAAACAAATTTTCAATTATCAATGAAAAATCTTTATAAAAAACCGCACAACCACTTTCGAATCGCCCTGTATTAGCGATTACAGAGTGTAACAAAAATACAAAAGCAGGTTAATGTCCTAAAATCCTTAAAAATAGTCCTAATTAGTTGTAATTTGGTGCACTTACTCGGGTGGACAAGGCCTCGTGTTACATCGCGTTGTCTTGACTTCCGGTTTGTTAAATTGGTCACAACTTCGTTCTTCTAGGGCCACAGAAGCGCTGCTGGACTTGACGCAGGACACGACGCTCTTTTGAGTTCCTGTGAAATAGGACATCAATTATTCATAAAATGACATTTCCATTAAGAGGACATTCGACATAAATAATGCAAACGTTCCATTTTCAAAATGGACGACTTAAGAGGAAGCAGTGGAAAAAAAAGGCCCTTTATGAACATTAGATAAAACACACATAATGCAATTTTAGGTCATCTCAAGTGAGTTACAATCGATTTTGTGACTTTTTTCGGGGGTCCCAAATGTCATTTACTTAAAAGGGTCGTGTTTATGACAAAACGTAACGCAAAAAAATGTATATAAATAAATAAACGTGTAGTGACCTAAAACAAAATAGGGACCAAAAGAAACCAACATACCACCTAACGTAATGTAGTGTCCTAAAGTGACAAGCAAGGTCCCAAAATGAACATTGTGACCTAAGATAGTATAACGACCTTAGCAACATTGACCCGCAGTGTCATAGTGACCTAATGCAGCGATGTGACCCAACGACCCAAAGTAAACGGGGACCTAAAATACCGTAGTGATATCAAGTACGATAGGGACCCAAGGTATTATAGTGACCAAAAAGTAACATAGTGACCTAAAATAACAGTAACATAATGACCTAAAGATTACAACATAGTGACCTAAAGATCGCAACAGTGACCTAAAGTAAAAGTACCGTTGTGACCTAAATATTACAACAGTGACCTAAAGTAATAGTAACAATGACCTAAAGATTACAACATGGTCACCTAAAGTATCACTGTGACCTAAAATAATAGTAACATAATGACCTAAAGATTGTAACATAGTGACCTAAAGTAACAGAGTGACCTAAAATAATAGTAACATAATGACCTAAAGTGAAAGTACCATTGTAGCCTAATGTTATAGTAACAATGACCTAACGGTTACAACATAGTGACCTAAAGTATCATTGTGACCTAAAATAATAGTAACATAATGACCTAAAGCGAAAGTACCATTGTGGCTTAAAGTAATAGTAACAATGACCTAACGATTACAACATAGTGACCTAAAATATCATTGTGACCTAAAATAATATTAACATAATGGCCTAAAATAATAACAATGACCTAAAGTGCGTAAGATAGTGACCCAAAGTAACATAACGGCCTAAAGCAACAGTGACCTAAAGCAGTAACATAATGACCCATAGTGACCTAAACTTCCTAAATAAAGTTTCGTGCCCCGTTTCCGGATGTTCAGCCATATTTAATGCTTCAATTTAGCTTTTAAATTTAAGATTCGCTGAGTGACTTAATGGGCCGTTAAAACGAGGAAAAAACGCATTAAAAAGAAAGATGGCCGCTGAGACCCCCCCAGTGACACACTTTGGAACACACACATATTAAGAGGGGGGTTTATTACGCTTTTAATACGTTTTAATGGGGCTTTTAAATAAAAAGGAGATGCTCATCGTGACACACATTTTAACGAAACTTACAAAAAAATATCCATATGTTGCACATAAAAAAAACACGATTGGTTATGAATTTCATTCTGGGAACATTTAAAGGTTTTAACATCGACACAATTCTGAGAATTTATTTTCTCAATTTTTAGATAAATATTTAAGTAAATAAATACCTAATTAAAAATATAAAATTTGAAACGAAATTTTAAGAAAAACTAAAAATAGATAAAATCAAATAAATTGAAATTTTGGATGCCATCAAACTTTTAGAGAATTTGGGAGAATATTATTTGAAAATTAAAAACAAAAAATTAGTGAATTCGACAAAATTGAATAAACATTTTGATAAATTCAATAATATACCAACCACACAATTTGAAAATTTGGATGCTAATAAAACTTAACAAAATTTTAAAATTTTGATTTCAGAGAATTTGGGAGAATACTGGTAAAAATTTCAAAAAATAGTTAAATAGACAAACTTTATAAAACATGAAATCTGAAGAATTTAAATATACAAAATAATTTGGAAAAAAAATATGAAATATACCAAACTAAAAACAAAATTTGACCAAATTTGGAAGCTACCAAAATTTTAGAGAATTTGAAAGAATATTTTGTAAAAATATAATGAAATAGTGAAATTATAAAATAAAACAAAAACAATGTAGGATTTTTCTGAAAAGTTGTAAAAAACAAAACTTTCTCGTAAAATGTAGTAAACAAAAATTTGACCAATTTTGGATGCTACCAAAACTTTAGAGGATTTTTAAGAATATTTAGTAAAAAAAAAATTAATGAAGTAGTGATTAGACCATGAAATTTCTAGGATTTTTCTTAAAATTTGTAAAAAAAACATCCTACATTGTAAAATGTAGTAAACAAGTAGTAAAATCTGAGGAAATTTTACTGAAATTCCGTGAAATATGCCAAAATTTATCTAAAAAGAAGTGTATTAAAATGTCAAACGAGACTATCTCACATAGCGTGAATCTTAACCGAAATTTGCTCCCAATTTTGTTTTTGGCATCTGTTTTTGGAGATTTTTTTAAGATCAAAATCTATGAAAATTTACGAGGGCAGGAAATTAATAAAAAAAAGAGGGGTTAAAAGACCGAGGGTAAAAAAGAAGGGTAAAAAGGATGTCACGCCAAATGCAATTGGTAGCCAAACATAAAATACTCTTAAGTGGGTTTTATCTTTAAAACCAAAAACACTTTCGTACAAATTTACGAACAAATAAAAAAAAAGTCTCGAATCGAAAACAAAATACTTTCAACTTTCAACTCCAACAAAATATATTTCAAATCTTTTTAACTTTGTCAAAATAATCAAAAGTTGAAATTTAAACTATGATAAACTTTTCAGGAAGTCAATTTTAAAAACACAAATATTAATAAAGTTATTTCGTCATTTTAGAAGTGAAAACTTAACTATTTTATGCACACAAAAAAAGCCTTCAAAAATAATAAATTTTGAACTTTTTTTTGCAAACTTTTAGGAAATATTTTACGTAAAAACACCTTAATTAATTTTATGTAAAAACCACATTTTCTGTAAAATTCTGTGAACTTACTGCATGATTATGGTAAAATCTAAACAATTTTCTGAAAAAAAACCATTATGATACTTATTCTCTAAAAATTCCTTAAAATAATTTCATTTTCTGTAAAAAGTCTCCAAAAAAACCCGCATTTTCTGTAAAAAATATCCAAAAAAAAGAATTTTCTGTAAAAAATATCCAAAAAAAAGAATTTTTTGTAAAAAATATCCAAAAAAAAGAATTTTCTGTAAAAAAATCTCATAAATATCTCAAAGACTTAAGATTTCTACAAATTTTGAAAAAACCCTCTATTTTCTACAAAAGCCCTTAAAAAGCAAAAAGAACATTTGACAAAACCCCCAAGTGCCCTTTGCCCCGTGCACTGACCTCCTCCGCACGTCCTGGTGCATTCCGTCATCTTAAGGACCTTCCACTCGAACGGTCCCACCGCAGGGTCATCGGCTGGAAGCCCTTGGTCCAAGACAGGGGTCTCTTCGATGGCATTCTCCACTTCCTGTTGACGTTGGTGTTGTTTGTGTTGGGTCTCTCGGATGTCCTTCGCAGCTAGGTCCTGTTGTCCCCTCTTCCTGTGGTCCCTGTGCCTTCCGTGGTGGGTCCTATTGCGTTCGTTCCTCCAGCCCCTCAGCCTGTGGTGCGAGGGGTAAGAGGCCTGGGTGGGGGTCAGCTGGTGGGGGGAATGGACCAGCGAGGGCCATTCGGAGGAAGTGTCCCTAAGGGGTAACGTGTACTCGTACTTCACCCCTAGATTGGCCTGTTGGGACAGGATCTGGACAAAAAAATAGAACGAAACGTTAAAAGTGGAAGAAGTTGAAAGATGCCCATTGGACATTGGGCCTCACCATCATGTCCACTGGTCCGTGGGTGGGTCCTTTGGCCAATAGGCTCTCGGCGCCCTGGGCGGAAGCATCGTCCCTCGTGTACTCGAAGGTAGTTCCAACAGCCTCGAAGGACCCAGACCAGTTGATGGCCCAATTGCCGTTTAAAATGTAACTGCCGTTCAGGTGGCGTAAAGCTGGAACACGGAAAGAAACCGGAAGTTACTAATGAGGACAGGAAGAAGGAGGAGGAGGAATGCGGAAAAAGGAACGAGGAAGGAGGAGAAGTGGGAGTAAGAAAATTGGGAGGAAAGGAGTAGACGGAGGAGAAGGAAGAGGAATAAGGAAGGCGTCAAGAGGAGGAGGAGTAGGTCAAGCATGAGTAAGAGAAGGAGGAAGGAAGAGGAGGAGGAGGAGGAGGAGGAGGATGAGGAGGATAAGGAGGGAGAGTATAAAGAGGAGACGAGAAGAAAACGAGGAAGAGTAGCAGTAGAAGGTGGAATAAGGAAGGAGAAAGACGAGAAATTGAAGGAAATAGGAAGAAGGGATAAGAAAAGGAAAACGAGGATAAGGATTAGCAGGCAAATGTAGAGGACGAGGACGAGGAGGAGGAGGAGCGTAAAGAGACCAGAATTGGAGGAGAAACAGAATTAGTATAAGAATGAAAGAACAAAAAGGAAAAGGAAAAAGGAGAAGAGGGAAGAGGATGGGGAAGAAACAGAAACAAGATCACGAGAAGGAGATAAAAATGGCGACTTAGGAACGAGGAGAGAGGAAAATCAGGAAGAAGAGCTGGAGGATGAGGAGGAGATTTAGATAAAGATTATTGACCCAGGTAGTTGGGACTATTCCTCATTTCTGTGATGTTTATGTTGCAGGCCCCTTTGGGTATAGTTGCTATGAGGTTGTATCCATAGGGCAGCTGGGGCATAGTGTAGAGGCCACTCACGATGCGGCACGTGCTGTTGTCACCGCCGCACACGCCGCAGTGGTCCCACTTCTTCTCGGATCCAATCACTCCATCGCAACCCACCAACTAAAAAAACAACAAAGGAACAAACATTGTTCATCAAAAACTGCCTTAGATTAGTCTATCACGTTTGTAGCACCATTTCCAGAAAAAAAAAATGGCGATGGAGGCCCTACAAAGAGTCAAAAGTAGTATAAGAAAAGCCATTTCTAGCTCACTATTGCTAGTCCGACGATTGACGTACTGTCAAGCTGGATCATTAAAACTTGAATAATAATTTCAGATATCATTGCAAAAATATGTATATGGTACAACTCGATGTAGAATCCTATTTACGCATTTGTAATGAAATAAAAAAGCGAGTAGGTAATCACTTCTTGGCAGTTCACGTACAATTTTAGGTGCGAGTAAGCCAGAAATGGTTTCTCGCTATTCATTTGTTTAGGAATGAAGTGTAAAAGACGTTTAAATCCTTTCGGATTTACTCGTCTCGATTATTAATCGCGACGCGTCGAAAGAAGCTTAAAAATATTAAAAAGCCGCCAAAGTTTATTTCATATTTCACTTCGGATGATCCGCGCTAACCGAGAAGCCCCTTTTTATTAATGACGTCATTAAGTCGACTTAAAGCCTCCAAAAATCCTATTTTATGGAGTCCCATTTTCCACCCTTTTGTTAACTCAACATTGTTTGCGTAATAATGCCAACGGTCCGTTAATTACGGATGATTAACGAGAGCCGTAAATTAAACGAGTCGGCCATTGTGAACGTGCCTTATGAAATTCGTGAA
This sequence comes from Ophyiulus pilosus, assembly GCA_033995625.1. Classification (NCBI taxonomy): domain Eukaryota; kingdom Metazoa; phylum Arthropoda; class Diplopoda; order Julida; family Julidae; genus Ophyiulus; species Ophyiulus pilosus. The sequence goes on from JAUJYV010001040.1 coordinate 9,169, forward strand.
AAATTTTAAAGCAGAAATTGATGGCTCTATGGATACGCACTGAAGGCAATTTATGAATGGATCCTTTAATAGGAGTCGTACGAAATATGCGGGGTCAACTTAGGTCAATGTGGGGCTAAATTTGGTAGAAATAACCATTCTAAACGTGATTTATGGCTGCCATAAATGCATAAATATGATTCTTTATCCTTCCACGTCAAACCCAAATTTATGGGATCAAAACCTGATTTACGATTTCAATTTGTCCTTTTCGGTTAACAATACAGTTGTCCTCCACGTCCATTAAACACGTTGTCAACTACAGCAGCGCCATCTATGTCATCAAAATTATATCGCGACATCATTATATGTGGATTCTTCAAAAACCTGATCGTGATGATTTTAAGATGAGCCCATATCTAGGGATTATATAGGGCCATTTAGTCGCTGTGGTGTGAGACTGCTCCAGAGATAGGGCTACTAATAAGCCTACCTTCTTTTATTGCCATATCGACCGGAAGTTGTTCCAGGAAATAAGACCATTCCTTCGTCAGATATGGTTTTTATGGAATCCCATTTCAGATAGGACTCCCCTCCATATTATTAGAAAATCATTTCCCAAAACCTCTTAGTGGTCCATCATATGGGGATTAATACGGCTTAAGGGCACACATCGTACGCGGCCCTTAAATACGGCCAATAAACACCAGGTGCCACTCTGCGTGTAGCAACAACGTGGCGGCAGATGCTATAACGTAGGCTTCTCACGTCAGTTGACCTTTGACCCAACGTTTTAACCCCTTTTAATTAAACCGGAAACACTATTTTTGGTGGGTTGCACCATCGAGCGTTACTTAATCGACCGTTAAATTTTCATCCCATTCTAAAGCGAGGAAGACCTTTAAAAGGACCGTTTAAAAAAAGGTTTAAGGCTATTAGCGTCGGTTGCGTTAATTAGCCGATAGATGGCGCCACCAGTAAAAGGCTTATTTTTTTCCCCATTGCTCCCAATGGTAATAAAATGATGAAAGACACGAAGGCGTTAATTATGGGCCAGCAACCGAAATTGCTTATCTGGACGTGACAGAAAAATAGAAGCCCTATCAGATAGGGGCCACAATTACCACATATACAAGTGGGAATAATGGACATTTTGGATTAGGCCTATTATGGCAATGGAATGAGGCTCGCTAGTGTTATCACTAAGGTCACTACACTCATTTGGGGAAGAAAATACATATCTGGCTATAGCTGAGAAAGTAGGTCCAGCTGGACACGTATGGTCATTCAGTGGCTATATGTGGATATTCAGCGGTTATACGTGGCCATTCAGTCGTTATCCTTAGTGTCCATTCAGTGGTTATACGTGCCCATTCAGTGGTTAAATATGGCTGTTTAGTGGTTATACATGCACATTCAGTGATTATACATGACCATTCAGAGGTTATAAGTGGCCATTCAGTGGTTAAATATGGCCATTCAGCGTTTATAAATGGCCATGCAGCGGTGATAAATGGCCATTAAGTGGTTATAAATGGCCATTCAGTGGTTATACATGGCCATTCAGTGGTTATAAATGACCATTCAGTGGTTATGCCCATTCAGTGGTTATACATGCCCATTCAGTGGTTATACATGGCCATTCAGCGGTTATAAATGGCCATTCAGCGGTTATAAATGGCCATTCAGCGGTTATAAATGGCCATTCAGCGGTTATACATGGCCATTCAGTGGTTATACTACGTGTCCATTCAGTGGTTACATATGCCCATTCAGTGATTACATATGCCCATTCAGTGGTAAATATGGCCGTTCAGTGGTTATACATGCCCATTCAGTGGTTATACATGGCCATTCAGTGGTTATACATGCCCATTCAGTGGTTATGTATGGCCATTCAGCGGTTATAAATGGCCATTCAGCGGTAATACATGGCCATTCAGTGGTTAACATGACCATTCAGTGGTTATGCATGCATTCAGTGGTTTTACACGGCCATTCAGTGGTTATATATGGTCCATACATGGCTATATATGGCTATTTAGTAGGGTGATTCAATGGTTAATGACCATATATGTCTTTTTCACCCGAGTAATTCCGGACAAAATACTGTAAACTCCCATATCATTGATACAGACACGATTGCGTTTGATATGGTCGTCATGGAGACACAACAAACAGTGTCTTCTGATGACAATGTCTTCGAAACACTGCCTTCCTAATTTTTTTCGTCTGTTTCTTCGTCTTTTTTTGCGTCTTTTTGAGTCTTTTCGTGACATCACGTGATGTGGTCGTTAATGACGTCTGAATTAAGTCGAAGAAGCAGACCGAAAAAAAAAGCAAAATGTCCAGAAAACGAAAATTGCTTCCAATTGAGTGAACGAGACGAGTCTTTTTCTGCATGCTCAAAAAAACAACTCCCAATTCAAATAAAGACTGAAAAAAAGAGTCAAAAAGACGCGAATCTCAACCAGGAGCAACATACAAATTGTACTCTATACGAATTTGTAATTAGCCCGGAAGAGAAATTACAAAAAATCAAGATTTTAAGTCATTTAATTAAAAATGCCCCCTTAGCATCCCATCATAGCAGCTGTGCTGTAAGTGATTGCCCGCCTTCGATTTTTCAAGGGGCAGCCGATGAAGATGATGATGATGTAAATCAGGGATAAAAAGGCCCTTATCGCTCGATTTGATCGTTTAAAAAGAGGGTTCTTTTCGTCTTTTCTACTTCCTAACAATAGTGTTTTCGAAATGTAAGCATCTGCCGCGATTTCGTTTGCGGTCCTTCTTTTATTGCGCGGAATAAAACCAAATTTGCATCTCCGTTTTAAACATTTTTATGATCGTTTTGTGGCAACAGCTTTGGCCTTTTTTTGCCTCGACCCCATCGCCCCTTGACCCCCTGACCCCTCATCCCACCCGCGTCCGATGGACCAATAGGCCGATGGACAAATGGCCCCTGGTGACCGCTGGTCAAAACACGAAACGACGCAATTTCAAGCTGCTTTTAAAATGCAATTTTTCGTTTTACTTGTATTGGATTTTGTAGCATATCCATCGTAGACGGATACTGAAACAAAGCACTGCACTGCAATGCACTACACTACACTACACTAACCGAAATGCACTACAATACACTTGCATTTCACTGCACTAGTATTAAACTGCACCCACATTGAACTGAACTACACTCGCATTTCAGCACACTTCACTACACTACCCCACTCAACACCTACACTACATTTCACAACATTGTATCGCACTACACCACCCTGCACCATCACTGCAGCTTTACTAACAATACACTACACTAATGTGTATGTGATACTGCACTGCACTGCATTACACTAAAATACACTGCACTACACTGCATTTACACCTATTTTGCCACACAAAATCGTGCCTTTCCCCCACTTGTACAATTCCAAAATGTGATCCTGCACTGCACTACAATACACGACACTACACTTCACTGCCTACATTTACACCTATATTTTTCACACAAAATCGTGTCTTTCTCCATTCGTAAAATTGCAAGATGTGATCTTGAACTACACTACACTGCACTACATTTGCACAATGTGACCCTGCACTAAACTACATTACACTGCGCTGCACTGCACTGCACTACATTTACACCTATATTTTTCACACAAACTCGTGCCTTTTTCCATTCATATAATTGCAAAATGTGATCCTGCACTGCACTACAATACAATGCGCTGCACTGCATTACACTTCTCACTGCACTGCACTACACTGCACTACACTACACTGCACTGCACTTCACTGCCTACATTTACACCTATATTTTTCACAAAATCGTGTCTTTCTCCATTCGTAAAATTGCAAGATGTGATCCTGAATTACACTACACTGCACTACATTTACACAATGTGACCCTGCACCAAACTACATTACACTACACTACACTGCACTACATTTGCACCTATATTTTTACACAGACGTACAACTGCAAAATGTGCTATGCGATTATGTATATTTGTGTGGCTTCGATGTTGTAATTTCAAGATGGCGTCTTTATTTAATGTTTTTCAATTTCTTTTACGATCTTTATTATTGCGCTCGTAAATATAATAAATTCCTTTCATTTTGCCTTTTTAACTTCTTTTAACTTCTCCGAGGGGATTTCGCATTTTAATTGAAAAACCTCGATTCGTTTTGCGTCTCGAAACCATGTGCAAAACATGTATACGAACAACACGTTCGTACGCCACACTATTCCTACACAAACCACAAAAGACGCGCATTCAAAACATTTAACTCCACCAAATCAAGAGATTCGATTAAATCTTAATGAAATATGGGAGATTCAAATTCCCAAATGGTTGGAAAACAACTTTCGTAGGAATATACTAAACAAAGATTAGATGAAATACCAAATATCCACAAAACCACTCACGAAACTGGGTAGAATTGATTCGAGATAGCCACAAACCGCAAAAGTTGAATTTAAATATCTACGAGAGCCATGAAATAACCACAAATTAACCACAAACCATAGCTGAAATTATGTGGAATTGAATTGAAATATCCACAGACCACAGCTGAGATATCCACAAATAATAACTATCCACAAACCGCAACTACAATATCTAAAGCTCACAATTGCAATGTCCACAAACCACAGCTGAAATTATGTGGAATTGAATTGAAATATCCACAAATTCCAACTATCCACAAGCCACAACAACAATATCTAAAAAGCTCACAACTGCAATGTCCACAAACCACAGCTGAAACAATGTGGAATTGAATTGAAATATCCACAGACCACAGCTGAGATATCCACAAATTCCAACTAACCACAAACCACAACTGCAATATCTAAAGCTCACAACTGCAATGTCCACAAACCACAATTTAAATATCCACAAACCCAATCATTACCCACAAATCACCACAACTTCAATAGTCACAAACCACAATTTAAATATTCACAAACCACTCAAAAGACAGTTTGAGCATGCCAACGTCTTTATACATACTTTAACTTTAATGGCGGGAAGGGAGGAGCTACGCATTGAACTACCCAATGAACTAACTGAACGTCATGGGTGCGCATGCGCGGTTCTTCCCTTTCCGCCATTAAAGTTAAGGTATGTATAAAGACGTTGGCACGCTCAAACTGTCTAATATCCCACAAAATCCACAAACTGACCAATGGCCATTTTCCGAACCTGAAAGCGGGACTTTCCGAACAGCCCTCGTCCCAGTAAAAATCGAAGATGACCCCTGATGACTTATGTCACGCTGACACGAGTGGACAGTAGCAATTTGGGCTTAACGCGTGACACGTTCTAAATGTGTGACACGGGTCACGAGGTCAAACGGAATAAGATTGTGGATGGCTGTCATTGACTGACAAGAGCTTCATCAGAGGTCAACGGAAGTGGCGCCACTAGGAAAAAAAAAGGGGGAAGAAAGGTCGCCACCAGGGGTCAAATCAGTCACAAAAAATGGCGGAAGTTTCATTAATGAAATTCCGTGTGGCGCCATCATTAGGAACCAAAAAAAACCAAAACAGGGAGGCATCGGATGGACACGTGATCAAAATGTGTACACCAAAACACACATGGGGAATGAAGCAAAAGGTTAACAAGAAATGAGCAAATGCTTCCAATTCGACAAATTGGAAATTTATAAGAAATTTAAACTAGGAAATATTGAGCAAAAGCGTTCATCAAAAATGAGCTTAAGTTTAGTGGAAATGAGCAAATGCTTTTAGCAGAAATGAGCAAAAGCTTAGTGAAAATTAGCAAAAGCTTCCAGCAAAAAATGAGCAAAAGCTTTCAGTAAAAATGAGCAACAGCTTAGTGGAAATGAACAAACGCTTACTGGAAATGAGCAAAAGCTTTCAGCAAAAATAAGCAAAAGCGTTCAGCAAAAACGAGCAAAAGCTTTCAGCAGAAATGAGCAGAAGCTTTCGGCAAAATGAGCAAAAGCTTTCCGAGAAAATGAGCAAAAGCTTTCATAAAAATGAGCAAAAGCTTAGTAAAAATGGCCCAAAGCTTTCAGCAGAAATAAGCAAAAGCTTAGTGGAAATGAGCAAAAGCTTAGTGGAAATGAGCAAACGCTTAGTGGAAATGAGCAAAAGCTTTCAGTGGAAATGAGCAAAAGCTTTCAGTGGAAATGAGCAAATGCTTTCAGCAGAAATAAGCAAAAGCTTAGTGGAAATGAGCAAAAGCTTTCAGCAAAAATGAGCAAAAGCTTTCATAAAAATGAGCAAAAGCTTTCGTCAAAAATGAGCAAAAGCGTTCAGCAGAAACTGAGTATATACTTTCATTATTGAAAAATGAGTATAAAAATCGAGCATATGCTTTCAAATGTGAAATAGCAAATTCATAAAAAACAATAAGAAAATATTTTACGATTAATTGTACAAGAGCAAAAGCTTTCATCCGTAAAATATAAAAGTTGAGCAAAAGCTCGTGTTATAAAAGTAGCAAATGCTTGGTAGTATATTGCAGTAGTAATATATATATTTGGTTAATACGTGGACTAGTGTTGCGCCATTTATGAATTTCTCATTCGCGAGTTTAATAAAGTGCTTTTTTTGTTATTTGGCGCAGGATTTGTTTTTTGAAATTGTGAATTTCCTTTTATATATTTAGTTGAAATTGTTGGCCTTTTATCTAAAACGCCGCAATTTCACCTTGTTTTTATTCACCATTTCTATTTATTGGCTTTTTTGCGGAGTCACAAAAATCCCATTTGGACAAATAGGAAAAAGAAAAATCCTCTCCAAAAATAAACAAAAATTTGCCTACTTTTAGCTTTATTTATACGCCAGCTTTTCGCCAACATTTTCACGGGATTTTCACCAATAAAATAGGCCAATTATTAGCGCCGCTTTTAACCTTTTTCAAACAACGAGGCACAAAATAGGGATCAACATTGGCGAGGCACATCTTTTTAAGGATTAAATGTATAGCACCTTTTTGAAAGGAAATTCAAAAGTGTTAAAGATGACATTTTTGAGAAATTTAAAATGGGAATTTTTTAAAAACATGTACAAATTTTAAAAATAAAATTTGGGAAAATATTTAGGCCACGAAGCAAAAGCTTAATTTAAATGAGCAAAAGCTTAGTCTAAAACGAGAAAATGCTTAGTTCGAAATGAGCAAATGCTTAGTTCGAAGCGAGCAAAAGCTTAGTTCGAAATGAGCAAGTGTTTAGTTTGAAATGAGCAAATGCTTAGTTCGAAATGAGCAAATGCTTAGTTCGAAACGAGCAAATGCTTAGTTCGAAACGAGCAAAAGCTTAGTTCGAAACGAGCAAATGCTTAGTCAGAAGCGAGCAAATGCTTAGTTCGAAACGAGCAAATACTTAGCTCGAAACGAGAAAAAGCTAAGTTTGAAACGAGCAAAAGCTCAGTTCGAAACGAGCAAAAGCTCAGTTCGAAACGAGCAAAAGCTCAGTTCGAAACGAGCAAATGCTTAGCTCGAAACGAGCAAATGCTTAGTTCGAAACGAGCAAATGCTTAGTATGAAACGAAGCAAATGCTTAGTATATAAACGAGCAAATGCTTAGTTCGAAACGAAGCACATGCTTAGTTCGAAACGAGCAAAAGCTTAGTCTGAAGCGAGCAAAAGCTTAGTTCGAAACGAGCAAATGCTTAGTATGAAACGTGCAAATGCTTAGTATATAAACGAGCAAATGCTTAGTTCGAAACGAGCAAAAGCTAAGTTTGAAACGAAGCAAAAGCTTAGTTTAATATAAAGCAAAAGCTTAGTTTAATATGAAGCAAAAGCTTGTTCTGAAACGAAGCAAAAGCTTAGTTCGAAACGAGCAAATGCTTAATTAGCTAAAATACATAATTAAACTTTCCTTAAAACCCAATTCTCGTTCTAAAAGCCCTTACGCTCGTAGGGCCCTTAAAATTCCAGGCCTTAAGATCTCCGCTTCGAAACTCCAGTAGCCCTTAGGTCCCTAGAAGGTTAAACGCGCCCAAGATGGCGGCCTGGTGGTTGTTATTAGCGCGGCACACGTATTTCCCCCTCCTCTTATAATTGGTGGTACATAAATCAAAGCCATTCCCATATCCATTATTTGGAAGGTTGGGAATATAAAACGTAATTATCCTCAATCATTCAATCAAAAAACTCCCTCTTCCTTAATTTACTTTTTTCGCATTTTTTTTTTTTAATGAACTCATTAATCGTGTTGCGAATAAGTTTATATAAAAAAAAACCTCACCTAAAAACGTATGAAAAACCCCCGAGGAAAAGAGAAAGCGAGGAAGCCGAAGAAGAAAATGAAGAAGATGATGATGATGAAAACGATGATGATTAAAGAAGGTGAATCGCGGATTAATGAATTTGAAAATCAAAAATGAAGCAAAAAAAACAAGATGAAAAAAAAGGGGGTTTCAAATATATAAAAAAGGAAACCTCAAATCTAACGCTTCAATACGTGGGATAAAGACTCGCGTTTATTAAAGCTGAGCATATGCTCCGGAGATCTACTTGGGTTTTTAAAAAGACTTAAAATGAAGCATATGCTCAGTTTGCTGTCAATTTTGAGTAAATACTCAGTTTAAAGGGAAATTTTAGAAATTGAAGTCGAGTTTAAAAAGTGAAGTAAATGCTTCGAGTTCGGCGGAGCAAATGCTTAGCCTACGCAAGTTAATATACACGGTGTCTCATCAGGTCAACGTTAGTACGTAAAATACAGGGTGTCACATCAGCAGCTCAACACAAATATGTAATATACCGGGTGTCCTATAAGAACAGCATCCGTATGTAACGTACAGGGTGTCCCATCAGCATCTAATATACACTGTGTCCTATAAGATCGAGTCAGTATGTAACGTACAGGGTGTCTCATCAGTAACTCAACACAAGTATGCAGGGTGTCCCATAAGATAAACATTGGTACGTAGCATACAGGGTGTCGCATCAGCAGCTTAAACCATTATGTAATATACACGGTGTCCTATAGGAACAAAATCCGTACGTAAAGTACAGTATGTCTCATACACGGTGTCCTATAATATCTAGTCGTTACGTACAGGGTGTCTCATCAGTAGCTCAACAACATTATAAAGGGTTAAGCTTAAACCAGTATGTAATATACACGGTGCCCTATAAGATCAAAATCCGTATGTAACGTACAGGGTGTCCCATCTGTAGCTCAACACCAGTAAGTAACATACAGGGTGCCCCATCAGCAGCACAAAATCAGTATGTAACGTACAGGGTCTCATCAATACCTCAACACCAGTATACAGGGTGTCCCATCAGCATCTAACATACACGGTGTCCTATAAGATCAAGTCAGTATGTAACGTGCAGGGTGTCCCATCATTAGCTCAACACAAGTATGCAGGGTGGCCCATAAAATAAACCACAAGTACGTAGAATACAGGGTGTCACAGCAGCAGCTTAAACCAGTATGTAATATACACGGTGCCCTATAAGATTGAGATCAATTTTGGTATGAAACGTACAGGGTGCCCCGTCAGCTGCTCAACACCAGTATGTAACATACAGGGTGTCCTATAACCTCGTCATCAGTTCTACACGTGTATATTCACTTTAAACGCGACTATCACCCGCTACGTGAACTGTACAGGGTGTCTCGCAAGCCCATCGCGTTTATACGTCGATATGTAAGCGATTTCCACGTTGGAATTTCACACAAAAATCACCGCATAGGCTTAAAAAACAAATCTAAGCGCACATACAAAAATCTAAAAATTGTACTTAAATTAAAACTCGAGTAAGTTATTACGAATTCCATCTTTCCTCTTCCGCAATCTTTTTGCTCGTGTAAAACGCTAAAAGATGAATACGATAAGGAGGATATCCCTCGACGTATCTTTTTTTTATTATTATAAACTCCATCATTGAAACATCGTCGTCATCTTCATTTGCGAATAAAGGCCGATAATGAAGCGCGTGTGTCGTGCGTGTGAATGTGCGCGCGTGTGTGTGCAAAAGCATGAAAAGTGTTGAACCGTCGTTTAATGGCGCTTGTTTTTCTCCGCTCGGCCTGACTTTGTCTCCCCTTTCGCTAATAATCGTCTTTTGCTCAACGAAATGCGCACTCGGCGATATTTGCATCTTTTTAATTAAAACGGCGTTGAAGTGTTTCTCCAACCGTGGACAATTTAAAAATTTATTAAATGAACGGGTGGAGGAGGAGGAGGAAGAGGAGGAGGAGGAGGAGGTTGAGGTGGGGGTGGGGGAGGGTGAGGAAAATGAGGAAACTGAGGGAGTGCTGGAGCTGGTGGAAAAGGAAGAGGAACTGATAGAGGGTGTAGAGGACCTGATGGAGGAAGTAGAGGAGTTGGAGGAGGAAGTAGAGGAGCTGCATGGTGGATGCCGATGTGGTGATTTAAGTAGAGGAGGAAGTGGTGGAGGAAGATATCTGCTAAAGGAACAGGAACTGATAGAGGACATATAGAAGCTGTTGGAGGTAGATTTTGTGCTTGAGAATGAAGTGAACAAAGTAAAGGAGATAGAAGAGGAACAGCTGGGGAATGAAGAGGAGGAGAAGGAGATGGTAAAGGTAGAGCAGGTGATAGAGGGCGTATAGGAGCCGGTGGTGGAGGAAGTAGAAGAGCTGACGGAGGAAGTAAAGAAGTTGATGGAGGAAATAGAGGTGCTGACGGAGGAAGTAGAGGAGCTGGTGGATGCAGAGGTGGTGATTTAGGTAAAGGAGGAGGTGGTGGAGGAAGAATATCTGGTAAAGGAACAGGAACTGATAAAGGGACAGAGAAGCTGATTGAGTATATTTTGCGGTTGAGAATGAGGTAAAGGAGATAGAAGAGGAAGAAGAGCTGTTGAATTAAGAGGAACTAATAGAGGAAGTAGAGAAGCTGGCGGAGGTAGAGGAGAAGGCGGTGGAGGGTGAGGACGAGGATAATCTAGAAACGTCTGGCCTAAGTTAGTTGAACTTGTAATATAGTTGTAGCATCTTTTAAAATTAAGCGAGTGTGTTTTATGTACTATTATCCTTTCACAAACTGTCCGACATTTTTAAATTTGGTAATTTAAATAGGAATTTCAGAGCGTTTGAGGCATGTATGTCTAACTTGTGATCTGTGTGTGAGGTTAACGCGTGTCTAACCTGACATAAATAAAGCATGTACAAACCATGCAACACGAATCAGAAATCACATATAAGGACATGTTAGCTACGTGTATATTAGCATGTAGTCTGCATATTGGCAAAACGCCAGTACATGGACATGCAATGCCTGCTTAAATATAGCCACGAATATGAAATTAACCCAAATCTGTACAGTATGTACTTGTATGAATCAGAAAATAAACTACAGCGACATATACAACATATTGAACTAAATAGGTCCATATATGGCTCTTTAACCATGCCATACATGTTATAAATGTGAAGAAACATGTCCCATTTCCACTCCTTTTGCAAACATAAGCAGCTAAACACGTACAATTATTGCTGTAGCCCCATATTACCCCATATTTCCAACATACTTGTTTATATATTTGTTTTCCAAGCCCGATGTTAATATACTAAAGGTGGGCATCTGGAGTGGCGCGCAAACAGGACGACAAACACTTTAAAAACCTGCAAAAATCAAAAGTAAGCCTCTCTCGAGTGTATTAAAACACGCATCTCCACATAGCAAACCTCTACTTAGTTTTAAATCCCGACTTTAGACGTGAAAATGCTCGTCTAGTATGCTGAACAACAACCCTAAACATACATCACATTTTCCGTATTAATTTCGGGGGCGAATTTCCATAAAACATTCGCGAAAAATTGTTCAAAAGTGGTTCGTCTTTCGTTCATAATGAGCTACTCGTATGCGTAAACACAAGCCTGAAAGAAAAAAAAAACGAGAAAGCAGAGAGATGAAGGACCTAAAAGGGTAAATATTTGAAAAGCCAATATGTGTTATGTAGAACTATAGGAATTAGGCCTAACCGATGGAACGAGCTTTTTTTCGTACTTCTACCTGTTCTCGAGCTTGAAAAAAACGGGTGAGGAAACCATCTAAGGAATTTCTGGAGGTCTTCACGAGTCAACTAAACAATTCGCAATCTTAATTACAAATCTTATCTTTTAAAAACGATGATTTTTAGTTGATTTTCAGCGAAATTTACATCTAAGCATCGAACAGAACACATTTCGAATTGCACGGTTTATTGGAACGGAGCGTTCGAATTCTGTTTATAACAGAAAAAGCGTAATCAGCCAAAAAAAAGATGAAAATAAGGGGAAATAAATTTGTTCACGTACTTCTGGAGATTCTCGTACGTCAAATGAACAATTCGCAGTCTTATTTACAGTTAAAAACGATGAATTTCAGTTGATTTTCAGTGAAATTCAGATTCAAGTACCGAACAGAAAACACTTCGAATTATACTGCTCATTGGAACGCGGAGTTCGGAAATTCAAAAGGAAGATTTTCGAATTGCACGTTCATTTGGAACGAGGCACGTGCTGAAGCACGAGCAACGCGAGAACGTGACCATGGCAACGGTATACAAACGTTACCATGACAACCGTTTTCGAACAAGATGGTCGCCTTTAATGGTTAATACGTGACATTTTCGTGTAAATCTGCCTTTAATCGTCAGTTAAACGTGAAATAATCGATCAAATATATCGAGAAACAGTAAAGGATGATCTAAGATTTCAAACGTGTAAATTTGCTCGTGATTTGTAGTTAAATTTTAGCTTTAATAGCCGATTAAAGTCTCAGTTTCGTGCGTTCCGACTTACGATTCACCGGTGTATACCATGTATTTGTTTTCTCGTAATTAACGTAAACTGCATTTTGATAGGATATCAAGTGCAGCATTTTGAGGCACTTAATTCGAGTCTAAATGAGTAATTAGGAAACATTAATTACTCCATATACGCAGACGGTGTTATTCAAGAGGATGTTTTCACTGAATTATTACGGGATAAAACTTATGAATAAACGATTAAAACAAATATGAACAACTCGTTTTCAATCTAATTTCAAAAACTAAAAACTTATAATTAACGAAACCGCAAAACTCGTCTTTCGCATTACGGAAACATTGCATATAAAATGTATCAAATTTGGTAAAAAAGCATGTTTATAATTGGCGAATGACAACATAACGGATTATACTTTTAATTCATAATGAAAAATTATGAAAATGTAATATTTCAAATGCAATTTATTTTAAATTAAGCGGTTGGCCAATTATATGGACATATATGTTACAAAATACACTAAATGTATATCACTGCAGCTTAATGTGACCCATATACAGTCGAACTCGAACACGCGTAATTGCACAGACCGGATAATTGCACATATTCTCCATGCCCTGAACTTTTGCCTTATGTTTTGTACACGACGTGAACCCGGATAATTGCATAAACCGTTAATTGCACATATTCTCCATGACCTGAACTTTTGCCCTTTGTTTTGTACACGACGTGAACCCGGATAATTGCATAAACCGTTAATTGCACATTTTCTTCATGCCCTGAACTTTTACCTTATGTTTTGGACATAATGTGAACCCGGATAATTGCACACACCGGATAAAATTACATTACGAGCCCCATGTGCAACTTTTGCGTGGAATTGTGACCGGATAATTGCATAAACCGTTAATTGCACGTATTCTCCATGACCTGAACTTTTGCCCTATGTTTTGTACATGATGTGAACCCAGATAATTGCATAAACCGTTAATTGCACATTTTCTCCATGCCC
>JAUJYV010001041.1:0-22842 GCA_033995625.1 Ophyiulus pilosus
CCAGGTAGGTGATGAAGGCTCATCCCCTGGCGTTGGTGTTTAGCCCTCGTGTTGCAGAAATAGGCCAACGTTAAAAAAATCAACCAACATTGTCTAGGCCCTCCATGACTAGTAGTCTTTGGGCCTCTAAACTTCAACCAACAACCAACCAGAACTAGGGTTTTCCCCTTTTGTTTGCACACTGTCAAGGAACTTCCCCAATCTGCGTTAATCCTTTCTGACCTTGGTTGCCCTTAGCCACTCGGCCCCTCCAATTGCAGGTGGCTAAACTTGTTTGCTTAGTGTTTTCCCACTGTCATTCGGGGACTAAGGTGTCCTTGAAGTGACTCGGCAGTTCCTTAGTCCTGTAATGCTTGTTCTTCGTACCTTCCTAAGTTCGTTATGGGTTTTTCCCCTTATGTCTCTCTCTCGTTTCAGCCCGTTGGCTAGCCTCCCCCAAAGGGCCTCACTACTCTCGCTCTTTATCACTTTTCTCCATGCACGGCAAACACAAATAATAATAATAAAAAATTGGATATAAACTGGCTGCTTCCTCGCTCTTCTCTCTCTTTTGTTGTTATAACGAAGCGCTTGAAGGGACACCGAATTTGCCGCTTTTGGAAATGTGCAGAAAAAAGCGGCTTCTTCGCATTTTAATTCGTCGATTAATTGTTGAGGAGGGGCTCGTGAGAAATTGACGCCCCCTCCAAATCTCTGGCTTTTTGGCAGTTATAACCCCACCATTTCCTCCTCCTAATTTCCTCCCTTATAAACTCTATTGCTTTCTATGCGATTAACTTTAATCTAGGTTGACTTTAAAAGCGATCCTGCAGAAAACTAATTTTCGGATTCTCAAAGCGTGTAGCGCTTTTGTTCGCTCAAACGGAAACGAATTAAAAAAATGGCGACAAAATAAAAATAAAAATAGGAAAAAATACTCGGAATGACAGCAAATTCATGGCACTTTCTTATCTAGGTGGCGCTGCGCGTTGTTTCGGAGGGAACGTACTTATCGTTACCATTAGGGCTTTCGGTCCTTATTACGGATGTTGTAAGGAATAGTTTTTATGTTTATTTCTAATTGATTATGGCATTTTGAACATTTCGGACAATTTGTCTGGTTATCAGAATAGGGTCACTATTGTACGTATCGGAAAGTGGTCGTAAGTACATCGCGAGTCATAAAAAAGTAGAACCCAATAAAAACATCACAACTCGGTGAAAAATGCTTCCATTTAAATTAAATTTGTCACTCGCGTAGAACAATAGTGTAGGAACAAAAATGAATTATAAAATGTGGTGAAAATGCTCTCCTGTTTGCATTACGCAAGCTCGGAGTCCAACGCGCCATTCTTTGATTGACGAATCGATTTCTAGTCGAGTTCAATGGTGTCTGTTGGTGTTTCTGCACTCGGTCAAACAGGAATTAATTTAGTTGAACCCGGAGTTAAGATCGATGGAAAATATTACGGGGATGAACTTTTGACCAAAAAACTTGTTCCGGACATGCGACATATCTTTGGATTTTTTCATTTTTCAACAAGACGGTGCTCGAGAAACGGTTGAACTGCGGCAATGGGAAACGCCGCAGTTCATCGAACCCAACTACTGACCACCAAACAGTCCGGAGTCGAATCCGGTGGATTTAACAATTTGGGGAGTTCTCCAAGAAAAGGTTTACAAATCGAAGATTAATATTATCGAAGATTTTAAACTGCAAATTGAGAAAACTTGGATCGAACTCGACTGGCGTAGAATCAATTCGTCAATCGAAGAATGATGCGTTAGACTCCGGGCTTGTGTAGACCACCGAAGAACATTTTCACCACATTTTATAATACATTTTTGTTCCTACACTATTGTTCTATGCAAGTGACAAATTTCATTTAAATCCGTGTATTTTTCACCGAGTTGTGATTTTTTTTATATTGGGTTCTACGTTTTTATGACTCAATGTTGGAAAGTGGTCGTAACTAATAATTGTACATAAATGGGACATCAGTTGGACATGTATGAATATGTCATAAATTCAGCATATAACATTGTAGATTTTTGGCATGGATGGGAATACAGAAAGATGGATATGCGTGGATATGACTAGGAGCATAACATCAATTGGACTTCCTTGGACATATCAAAAGTAGTAGATATTTTTAAGTGGACATGCATGGACATATCAGACATCTGACAACTAATAACATCTTAGATTATTAAATAGTATTGAAACACGAATCAGAAATTGTCCATGTGGACCGTACATCGCGGTGTTTGATATGTTAATTTCTAAATATTCATGGTCAATATGAGTTTATGCTTTTATGCAATGATACATGCAAATATTTTGGTCGTGGTCTATGATATGTCCAAACAGATGATATTGCAGCTTTTCATCTTGTTTCGGGATCTGCTTTGAAACTAAATTGTTGTTAATTTCATTGTTCTTTTCTATTATTCTCATTCGTATTCAAAACTGCTCATTTTATGACCAGAAAAAGACATGAAATTTGTACGAGATCTCGCGAGACTCGTGAAAATGTGCAGATATGGCCGAACCTCGAGATATAGGACTCTCTACATACTAATTGCACGAAGATGAGTGGACAAAATAAACGTGTACTCGGGTCAAGGGGTCACGCATTCGGGTCATTGGAAATAGGGGAAACTTTTTCAATATTAAAAATACTTTCATCAAAAGGTCATTGGAATTTAATAACCCGGATTTAACGACGCGTCGTTATAAACGAATAAACTACTGGCCATATTTGAAATGGTGAAAACTATAAAAATATTATTGTGCTCGTTTTCGTTAGATAAATTTAGATTATTTTTGAAAATTATGGATATAAACCAAAATATCGTTTGAATAAAATTTCTGATATAGATTATGTTGTATACACGCTACATTTTGAATAATATTTCAAATAATTTTATAAATCCAATTTCAATTAAATATTTAGTTTGTAATATTATGTATTTCTTATGCAACTAGATTTTAATGTGTCAATAATTTTTAATAATTTTGCTGAATTTGATATTTTGAATTTAATTATATTTTGGATTAATTTTGAAAATGTTGACACAATTTTAATTAAATATTTTATTGAATTTATTTACTTATATCTGGTATAATTAAATTGATATTTGCTATAACGTATTTCTGAAATCATTTGAAATATCTTAAAATATTTGCAGTTTTTAAAATTTTTGATATGTGATCTGTTATTTTGACTTTGTGTAACCGTAATTTTTTACCCTACATTTTCCACATTTTTAAAATGTTTTTTATGAGTATTTTGTCCTCTCCTCGTACGTACTTGAGTTTAAAGCGAGTGAGTGTGTGCTTAAGTCTCGCCATTTTTGAAGAGCATCCTCAACTTTTTTTTATTTGATTTTGTGAAGTATTTTTGTGAGGACATTCTGGCAAAAATCCCTCCTTTTTCTTGTTTTTCAACTGGTGCAAATCAAAAGTAGATTTGGATGGGAATTTCCCCTTCGTTTTGCACTCTTTTTATTGCTTTTGGTTCTGGATGAAATTTTCTCTCTATTTCCTGTAATTCGTGTCATTTGATCATTTCATTTTATTGTTATTTCCTTAAAAACACATGTTATGACGATTTGTGAAAAGAGAAAATTAGATCTACATTTATGCGTAGACTAAAAGTTGAAGTTTAATGAATTTTAAACATCAATTTGACATGAAAATTTTGTAATTTCATTTTTAGTGCGTTTATAAAAGAATAACAGATGTAATATAATAATATAAAATTTATTAACTCTTATATGGGTCTTGTATGGACATGTATGTCTTTTTCTATATATATGGTAGATCAACTTTTCCAGCCAGTCAATAGGTTGAGAATCGATTTTTGCATCATTTTTATCAGTGAGTTATTGAATAATTAAGAAGGGTCAACACGATGACCCATGTCCAAAATCATTCCGAGTTTCCAAAAGGTTAAAATTTTGACCTGGATGTACTCTTCAAACGAATGTGGACGCTGGATGTGACGTCATTCGTTTTTTCCTCTTTAGGGCATCATTTAAAATCATGGTCATATTTGGAGGACTGGTCATCTTAATGTCCGCATCTTCATTTATCAATGACCGGTGATGTTCCATCGACCTAAAATGACCAAAACGGATGCCAAAAGACCTTTTAGCAAACTTGTAAGACATTTATATTTGTCTAAGTAGGATTCGTAATTTTTTTGATAAAATGGTAGAAAAAAAAAGGAGAGAAAAAAAGAGGAAGAAAAATGAGCCTTTTACAGATTACAAATGATGAATGAGGAAAAAAGGAGCGAATTGAAGTCACTGAAAAAGAGAACGTTTCGTGACTTATGTCCTAGGTTTTTAAAAGAGACAAGGGAAACTGACCGCTTTAAATAACAATGGAGGAAATGTCCATCCCAATACTATTATTCAAGACTAGGAATTTATGGACCATTTTAGCACTTTTAGCATTTGGTAAAGTCAGCCAGCCATTTGGGCAACGGCGTTTGGCTATTGGTCATCTGGTCGAAAGATAAGAAGAAGTTTGGAAAACTTTTTTTAAAAAGTTAATAAAAGATTTTTGACCATCGTTTTGGTAATAAGACTTTAGTCATCTGGTTAATAGAGAAGTTTTGCTAGCATTTGTTTGAAAAACAATTGAAAATATTTTGATAACTTTTTAATTAAGTTAATTAATCAGAAGAAAAATGGTTTAACAAATAATGCAATTATTATTTTTAAAAATAATTAAAACCAAGGAAAAGCTTTTTAAAATAACTACTTAAATGATTTTTTAAATATCATTTACTGAATCATTCGAAAACATGTTTTTACCATGTTCATTTCGAAATTCATCATTCACTATAATGGCAGAAATAACATAATATCTAAACCATTATTTTGCCATGTTCTGTATAATGTTTGCATGTTTCCACCATTTTTTCTTGGCCCTAATCCAAGAAGGGGCTTCCCCTAGCTCCCTCTAATGAGCACATGTCTTCCATTAAGAGCCTCCCCCCTTTTTTTTAATGAGTTTTGTTTGATGGGGGCCACGTGTCATTATGTATAACACGTGTTTTTGACATTGCCAAAAAATGCCAAAATGGCGTCTGAGGAGTTTATGTTGACGGAGGAACCTCCCCGAAACGGAAGTGTAACGCTCCATTTAAAACGGAAGTCCATTTAAGATCGTTTTGTCGTTCGCTACAATGCTTTACTTTATGCTTCTGCGCTGACATTTAAATAAAATGTGACAAGCGTGACATTTGTGACATTTATGCGAAAAGACCTCCATGATACACGTGTTCTGTGCCCGTTAGCTTTCATATGATAACCTCACATCCACCATTTTTGGGAACCAAAGAGCATGGGTTTGGTACTGCAATTCCAGTTCTGGAACTAAAACTTGTACTTTTGTACTGGGACACGGTGGCGCCACACCCACCATCTTGGCGAACCAATGAGCGTGGTTGTTTTATACGTTTTGTAGTAGACTTTAGTACTTTTGTATTAGATATGGAAATTATATTTTAAATAATTCATAGTGTTTCTGAATGTGTATTTAACAATTTTCTTTTGTTTCTTTTTAGGTAAGTCCAATCCTTTGATGGTTTTACTAAATAATTTAAGTGAAAAATTTGGTAAGTTATTAATTACTGTGACTATTATGTAATTCTGTTTATCTTCAATATGAACCATTTTTAAACATTTTTAAAAAATGTGAAATCTTAACTTTGCAGTCTATGGACTCAATATTTTCTTCAGATATATGAATTTATGAGAAAAATTAAAATTCCTGAATATGTAAGAGTTTTCAGTTATGTAGCAGTTTTTGCAAATATTTGAGTTTCAAGGGATATAGTAGTTTGTTGAAATGAAGTAATTTCTAGAAATGTAGGGAATTGTGGATAATTGAAGTTTCTTGAAAAATATGAATTTCTGGAAATGTGAGAGTTTACTGAAATATAATTTGCTGGAAATTTAAGCATTTCTGTGAATAAGTTTTTCTGTAAAAAATTGAGTTTCTGTGTTTTTGTAAAGAAATATATATATATTTTTATAAATTCAGTCATTTCTGAAAATGTAAGAATTTGAGAAAATTAATCTTGATATAAATGAATTTCTAGAGATACATTTACGTGAAAAAGTAAGACTATAAATATAGAATGAATGTAAATATATTTGTGAAAACAGTATCCATTCTTTATTCCCCTAAATAACCAATAAATGTATGTTGAAAAATAAATCCTTTATATTACGTATGTTTCGCCAATTTCAGTCCTATGAATTTCTGATTTTATAACAAAAAATAAGCTATAAATTACCCTTTTTTTTTGCCAGAAAATCCCAGTTTTATGAAGGGTTAAATTGATCGCTTTACATTCTGTCTTTTTACGAGCATCTGAAAGATGGCGTAAAGATCAGTCGCACCATTTAGGGCCATCTAAAACACGAGTCCAGTTTACTTTTAATGTCCTAGCCGTTGGTCAGTGGACGGATAAACGGAGCATTTTAGGAGATAAGGTCCAAGGACAGACAGATAGGCTTTTATTGGTCAGAGCGAATGACCCATGACCAAAAAAAAGAGCAGAAGGACATTTCACGTACGCTAAGTCTTAAACTTACGTGGTTTATACGTTACGAACGGTTTCCGCACAAGTTGAAAAAACACTTATGTCCATCAATGTTTTAGAGGGTGAAAAAAATCATGTCCATCATGGTTCAATGTTTCAATACACATTATTTTTTTTAGAAATTAATATTATTAGAAGAGTTAAAATAGCAAAGGCAGTGGCTTTGTAAAAGTAGGAGTGTCTTAGTAGAAATGGGAGTGACTTGTGTAAGTGGGAGGGACTTAGTGGTAGCAGTAGTGAGTTAGACTTAGTGGATGTGGGAGTGGTGCAGCGGAAGTAGGAGTAGCTTAGTGAAAGTGGGCGTGCCTTAATGGAAGTGGGAGTGGCATAGTGGAAGTAGGAGTGGTACCTTAAGATCGACAGGCAGACGTGTAACCAACTTGACCACCGACGTCGATGGGCGTGTCTTTGGAGCAATGGGAGTGGCCTAGTAGAAGTGAAAGTGACCTAATAGTAGTGGGAGTGACCTAATAGAAGTGGGAGCGACCTAGTAGAAATAGAAGGGGCCTAGTAGAAGTGGGAGTGACCTAATAATAGTGGGAGTGACCTAATAATAGTGGGAGTGACCTAATAGAAATAGGAGTGGCCTAGTAGAAGTGGGAGTGACAAGTCCCCAATTTCCTAATAGTGTGGGTTGATTGGTCGCCAAGTTAGGGGCCATTCAAAAAGGATGTCCTCAATAGGGGGTAGGGGGAACACCATGTGTGGACAGGGGGTATGTGGGTCCAATTATTGAAGGAATTGCGTGGGACGTTTATTTTGAATGGCCCTCGCTTGTTCCCATCATGAGTAGGTGTTTTGTCCTCAGTCAAAGCAGGCAGTGTTTAGTGAAAAAGTTCAACTCGGTCCACATATATGCCAAGTGTTTTTTATAAGTAAAAGATATCTGACCATATGTTCCACCCACTCGCGTCCACTTCTGGCGTTTGAAAGATGTTTTTCGGATGTGGGTTAGGGCAGCTAAAAGATTTTGTATATTTATCGAAAAAGCAATAAGTAATTTGTTTTGCTCATCCCTAATGCATTTGTATGAAATGTCTCACCGGAAGTTGTTTCTTTTTTTTCTGTCCATCTTTCTCAACTTGTCCGAATGTCAGCTCCTTGCAAAACTCACTTCGGTTTTAACACATTTACACAATTTTTTTTAGTTTTTGAGATATAAATAACAAAAAAATGCAGCTTTTTTGAAATATCTAGACTACATCCGCAACATAGCGTTTTGAAACTACCTTATGTCTCGTAGGTGCATTAACGGATTCTGTTCAAAAATTCCCGAAATTATACATAATTTACGTAAATTTTTATATCAGAATTTCTGCATATTTTCTAAGAAATTCTTGTAATTAATTCTAATGTAATTGAAAGTTTTGTGAAATCCATAAAGTTTTGAAAATCTTTTAAGCTTTTATAAAATGTTCAAAATTTGAAATGTTTTTAGTTATATAAAATGTCAAGTCCCTGATTTTGAAAGTTGAAAAATGTAAAAACCTTTAATGAATTATTTTAAAATTTTAAAAACTATTTTCGATTATGATTTAACGAGGAATTAAGGATGTATTTTTGTTTGGCACGTTTATCTTTAAAGATCCGTTAAGTTTAACTGCCCTGAAAACTTTTCCTCAAATCGATATCCAGTTTTGTAAAAACGTTATCTTCAATTGAGTCAACTGTAAAAACTGAACAATTTTGTCAAATTTTGCTGAATTTTGGCCAATATTTGTCAGAATTTGTCATGATTTGTTGGACTTAACGATCCGTTAAACATAACTGAATTTCATTTCAAAAAGTTGCAATCTTTAAATTGAATTTGACTTGTGTCACATCGTGTTAATCTCGGTTAACCCAATCTCGTCCATGTAAACGAATGCATTTTATGCAAACTTAAAATTCGTTTTGACGTTTTATTTGTAATCAGATTTGGAATTGAAATTTGGAACTTGTTTGTGATTTGTTTGTTTGTTAAAACTTTTGTTTCCGCGCACTTCTCCCATTTACATATCTGAAATTTGATTTTGAAATTTGAGTTGACAAATGTGACAAATCAGGTTTACTCTTTTTAGATAAAATGAAAAGTGAAAAAAAGGTCAGATTTTGCTAAATTCGTTTTGTAAATTTTAAGAAAGTTTTGCCAAAATAGAAAATTTGCTTTTGACTCGATGTTTAAGAATAATATACAAAAAGATTTCATATATTTTCAAAGTAAATAAATGTTAGGTAAAATTTAAGGGAAATATTTGATACTTTTACATGAATTTTGAGGAAAATTTTAAAGGAATGAAAATTGAGACATAAATTACCGACAATATTTAAGAGAAAATTAAATAATATTTCTGGAATTTCTGGAGAATGTTTTATTAAAAATATATCATAGTTGGCTTGATCTATGACAATTTATGTAAAATTTCAGGCAACATTTAAGTAAAATTTGCCAATATTTCTAGGAATTTTCGAAGAATATTTTAATAAAACTTTATGATAGTTTGCTCGAGAAAAGGGGGACATTTAATGACAATTTCAGATAACATTTTCAATAAAAATTTTAAACTTTACGATGATTTTATAGAAACTTTCATAATATTGATGACTAATATTAAATTTCTCTACAATATTTGTAGGGAAATTTAATGATAAAACATAAGATTTTGAATGAAAGTTGTGAAAATTCTGTAGAAATTTGTAGATAATTTAACTAAGTTTATGGCTTTTTTTAAAAAAATCTTTCCATATGACTAACTTTTATGTAATTTAATATATAAGCATTAAAAAGAGCAATTTGATAACATGAAGGTCAGCACTTTGAAGCCGGGTCTGGCGTCATAATGGCGCCTACTTGCAAATTTCATTTATGATAGAACGTCTAATTTGTCTTGTTTTATCTTTTTTTTGTTATCTGGACTCGAGACCCTTTTTAAAAGCACTGGTAAATTAAACTTTGAACATGTGTTCGGAATTGGAAAATTTGGAGTTGAAAACATTTTAACACTATCTCGTATTACCATTATGCCAAATACACGCGCACAAAAAATCCATATCAAAAGATGTTTTAGATCAAATAAAGTTTAACTGGTTTTGACATATTTATTTGATAATATTCAAAAGAGCTTGAAGTGCATGTTTTTTTAAACGTTTCCACTTTTAAAATAGTATTACTGAATATTGAAAAACTACTTTAAATGCTTTTAAAACGCTTAAGTTTTTCAGTCCAAGTCCATTTGTAACACTATATGTATACTGTATCTGATGATCATGAAAAAATTCATAGTTAACCCCATATCTGACACAAGTTTTCGACAGACCGATTGAATTCCCTTTGCATTGCCCATAAACAGTGTCATGCATGCAGCGCCCTCTGCTGTCGTTTTCACGACCGCCATTGTATTTTTGAGCGTTTTAAAAGCTTTTGTTTACTTTTAATTATCGTCGCCTTCATCTAACTCGATTATCGTTATTACCGTAAGCATAATAAGTCGACGTTTTTGGGCTTCTGAAGCGAAAACACGACGCTAATGAAGAACAATAACGAGGCTAATTAGTTAGGCCTAAGTTAGGCTTAAAGTTTTAGGCCTAAGACGAAAGGCCTAAGATTTAATGTCATTACAAATGACAGAAATCGATCAGTTTTTAATTAGACAAATTCAATTAGTCGTGTTTTGGTTTAACGTCTCGATTCGTGTTTGTTATTGCAATACCTTAATTGCGGAATACGGTGGCTGCTGCAGCCATGGAAACCGACCAAATCCCAACCGAGATGAAACAGGTCACGCCCTCCCTAACCCCAACAGGGTGCGAAAGACACGCCCTCCTTGAAGACAGATTACAGCTTTCAAGCAGAAAAATCGCTTCAGGATTCTGGGTTTGACGTTGTCCTGTAGTGACTGTGGTTTAGCAGCCATTGACTAAAGTGGGAGGGGCTTAGTAGCAGTGGAACTGGCATATCAGTTATGTATGGTTGTAGCAGTAGACACAACCAGGTAATAGTCGGAGTAGCTTAGTCTTAGTGGCATTCGTAGTGGTCTAGTCATAGTTGCAGAGTCGGAGTGACCCACTCGGAGTAGCCATAATAATTGCAGGAGTGACTTAGTAGTAGTAGGCGTGGCCAAGAAGTCGTAGGAGTAGCTTAGTAGCTATAGGAGTGGCTTAACAGTTATAGGGGTGGCTTAATAGTCGTAGGAGTAGCCAAGTAGACAGGCTTGGCTTAGTAGTCATAGGAGTGGCCAACTAGTCGTAGGAGTGGCTTAGTAGTCTTAGGAGTGACTTGGTAGTCGTAGGAGTTGCCAAGTAGTCGTTGGCATAGTTTAGTAGTCATGGGAGCGACTAACTAGTCGAAGGAGTGGCTTAGTAGTCTTAGGAGTAACTTTGTAATCATAGGAGTGGTAGTAGTAGGAGTGGCCAAATAGTGGTAGGAGTGGCTTGGTAGTTATAGGAATGGCTTTGTATTTGTAGGAGTGGTTTGGCGGTCGTAGGAGTGGCTTAGCAGTTATAGGAGTGGCTTAATAGTCGTAGGAGTAGCCAACTAGCCGTAGAGTGGCTTAGTAGTCTTAAGAGTAACTTGGTAATTGTAGGAGTGGTCGTAGTAGGCGTGGCCACATATTGATAGGAGTGGCTTGGTAGTTATAGGAGAGACTTGGCTGTTGTAGGAGTGTCAATTTGTTTGTACAGTTTTATGAAAAATACAAGTCAATGGTGTACATCGTGCAATAAATATTGTATATTTTGTGTGGAAGCAAGACCACCCTTGCTTGATTCTATCCACCTCAAGCAGTTTCCAACTGGTTTCCGGTTGTGTTAATTAGTGTCCTCTTGATTTCCGATTAACTTTGACGGCCAGATGTCTTTTATCTCCTTTTTGATTGGCTGTTCTAATTCCTAACCAGCTTAAATGGAACATGTTGGGACGTCAATGTCGAAGCTTTAATCCACTTCTCATTGGCTTAGCAACGCCTTCTGCTAACTGACAAATGTTTGTTCACAAACAAAAAAAACCAAAAAAACCAAAAACAAAATGGTGGAAAATCGATGAAATGATATTATATCACATGGAACAAAGGGCTCGTTAGGTGTCACCTTTAATCCCCCAATAACCCCTTAATCAGACATTAGTGTCAATTATGGGAGAAAAAACAGTGACACTGGATTAACCAGATTATGTTAGGGATTATACTGGACACTGGTCACTATAGATGGCGCTGAAGTCAATATTTATTGATTGGACGAAGAATATATACAGATATATATTTATACACCAAATAATATACACGAAATATAAATTTTATACGTATAAATAAAGTATATATTTTTTTAAATATATTTTTAAATATCCAATTTAAAATGTTTTAAAATATTATTTTAATATACATATCAAATTTCTTGACACTTTGAAGAAATCGGTGATTACTATATTTCGTTGTGGGGTTCAAATATATTTTATCTGATAAATAAAGTATATATTACAATTTTATTCAAAACAATGTATACTTAAAGTACATATACTTTTGCCTATACAATCTTGTTACATAGGTGTATACTTTTCAAAATTTAAAAAATAAAGTAATCAAGTCTTCATTTGCTTCCAATTCTATAAATAATAAATTAGACATTTTTCCTTAGTTTAACTCTTTAAATTAGAAAATTCAAGATGGCGGAGTTAGGCACGAAGCTCTCTTAAAAAACCTTTTTGTAACAACAGCTGGGTTAATGTACTTAATGATGGCACATTTAATGAAGGAAACGAAAAAATATGTCTTGTCCTAAACGTTGATTAATAACGTCATCATTTGCATTTGCATCGATAGGCAGCCATCTAGTTTTCCTGCATTTTCTGTAGGCCTTTTTTTTAAAAGGCTTATTTTTTAAGGCCTATTTTTTAAGGCCTGGTATCTTGAAGCCTTGAGTTGATTTAAGATCGATTCTTTTAATACTGTTTTCCCCCAAGTGTCACATCGTGAATAATTGACTCTCTTAATGAATGGATGATAGGCTTGTCAAAAGTTTATGGGCCAATGAGGAACCATCAGCACGTAAGACGGAGCGCCGTTACGCTTTACACCCAATAAAGACCTTGTTATTGAAGGAGAAAAGGGTCTAGAACACACGGAACACGTTCAAAAACACCCATGGGTAACCCCCACAAAAGTCAACCCTACTTCTTCTAGAACTTTTTGCCCATTTCAAAATGGAAGCTTTAAAGTTTTCAGTATTAATTATTAACAGTGTTGTATAGCATTTTGCCCTTTTCAAGATGGCGGCCTTAAAGTTTTTCATATTTATGATTGAGATAATTTGGTATACCTTTTTGACCCTTTTAAAATGGCGCCTATAAAGTCTGTCATATCAATAATCCACATAATTTTGACCTTTTCAAGATGGCGGCTTTAAAATCTTTCGTATCGATTATTCACCGTGGTATTCACATGTAATAGTAATAAAATTCGATGAATTATGTTGTAAATTATGTATTTCTTGATAAACAAAGCCATTATTTACTTTTTAAAGTAGATTCAGTTACTATCAACATGTTTTATTTGCCCATTTCAAGATGGCGTCTCGGAGTCCTAGTTGGGCAATTATGAATAGCCATTAAAGCTTAAATATAAGTCCTAAGAGCCTCGTTTTTTCTGTATGAATATTTCTTATCTTTTTTCATATTTTTTTCATCCCATATTAACATCGTTTGACCTTTAACCTCTCCTATCGACCGCCCCCTTGTGGAAAAGTCGAAATTTTCTACTCATTTCGCCGCAACGTTTGTTCCTTATCAGATGAAACATGTTTCATCGTGTCACGGCTCAGAAATAAAACCTCTAGATTTGTCTTCTTCTTCCTTCTCTATAATTTAACTTAAATCCCACAAGAATCGTTATTATTGACATAACTGCAAAACGAGACGTTTTATGAATACTTTTATTTTAGACATTGATTTTATTGGATTTTTTCTATCTCTTATACCAGTGTTTTTATAGCCGCTGATTTATAATTCCAGCGCAGAATGTTTATTTTTTAAGACAACATGTTGTACGTATTAAGATGGTTGTTGTGTACTTTTTGCAACGTAGATCCATATTTTAACCATGTTGATCCATATTGAGATAACATTTGATTTTTTTTACAATTACCATTACGGCTGTGATTTTAATTAGAGAAATGAAAAGTGCCCATTTATGAGCTCGAAACATTTCAAAGTTTTAAAATCGGACCATAAATAACAAAGTTATGACTAACCAAAGCCTTGTGCTGCCCCTTCTAAAAAGCATCCCTGTTTGCTTCTGCTGTATTGCGGTGAAACGTTAAAGCTATGCAGGAAAGCTCAGTTGCTGGCATAGGAAGCGTTTAGTTAGGGGCAGCACAATGCTTTGGTTAGTCATAATTCTGTTGTTTATGGTCCAATTTTGAAAATTATTTTTGTTTTGTGTTTATCAAAGGGCACTTTTGATTCCACGACCGTAGTGTTAATAATAATAACATTAAATTTGATTTTACCTTTTTGGTTGCTATGACGTCAAATTTTCGTTCCAAGGTTGCTATGGCTTTTTTGTTTGTTCCATGGCAGCTATGGTTTCATCATTTAGTTTTAAGGTTGCTAAAATATTGGTTTTTTAGTTTCCATGGATTCCATGGTTTCATTCTTACGTTCCATGGTTGCTATAGCTCCATTCTTTCGTTAGTTCCATGGTTTCATTCTTTTTGTTCTATGGTTCATTTTAATCTATGGTTGCCATGGTTTCATTATTTTTTTTTATGGTTGCCATGGTTTCAGTCTTTCGTTCCATGGTTTCCATGGTTTCATTCTTTTAGTTCTATGGTTTCCATGGTTTAATTTTTTTGTTCCATGGTTTCCATGGTTACATTTTTTTGTTCTATGGTTTCCATGATTTCATTCTTTTTGTTCTGTGGTTGCCATGGCTTCATTCTTTTAGTTCTGTGGTTGCCATGGCTTCATTCTTTTTGTTCTATGGTTGCCATGGTTTCATTCTTTCTGTTCTATGGTTGCCATGGCTTCATTCTTTTTGTTCTATGGTTGCCATGGTTTCATTCTTTCGTTCCATGGTTTCCATGGTTTCATTTTTTTGTTCTATGGTTTCCATGGTTTCATTCTTTTTGTTCTGTGGTTGCCATGGTTTCATTCTATGGTTCTACAGTTGCTATGACATTGTTCTTTAGTTCAATGGTTGCTATGGCTTAGTTCTACAATTGCCACGGTTTCCTTCTTATTTTTATGGTTGTCATGGTTTCGTTCTAATGCTCCATGGTTGTCACGGCAATACAAAGTATGCAGTTAGATGTAGTGAAGTTTTTAATGCTATTTTTATGAAAAGTTTTGTTTGAAAATTGAGCAAGAAGCGTGTATATTTCGGCGTCTTTTCA
The DNA here is from genome assembly GCA_033995625.1 of Ophyiulus pilosus. Lineage (NCBI taxonomy): Eukaryota > Metazoa > Arthropoda > Diplopoda > Julida > Julidae > Ophyiulus > Ophyiulus pilosus. The sequence goes on from JAUJYV010001041.1 coordinate 14,967, forward strand.
ACCCGAGTGCTTATTTTTTTCATTCGTTGGCTTATTTATGCGTTTTTTCATCTTCGATCTTTTGGTTTAAGTTTTTTTTGAAGCTCTCGAAAGACGAAAAATGAAGAAGATGGTGAGATGAAAGGAATAAAAATGCAAATTGAGATGAAACAAAATTTGCATATTAGACACGCGTTCATCAGACTCGTCACACGTGACAAAAAAGTTACGCAGAAACAAAATAAATGCGGAAAAAAACACGTATTAACAGAAATGAACTCATTACGATTGCTGAAGAGAGGAAAGAATTTTAAATAAGGAAATAATCAAAATACTAACAAAAAATCCACGTGAAAAACGACTTTTTGATGAAATGTTAAACGCAATGTTTTTCGTGACACCAATGCAAATTTTAATATTTGCTAGTTTTTGTTGTTATAATTTATTTCTGAAAAAATATACTATAATCTAAGTTTGTATTTTTGACAAAATGTGTTGTTGACTTTAAAATCAAACATAACGATCATAGTTTTATTTTATTTGCTCGAGAATTAATTTAGCACAATAATGAAATGAAACACGATGAACCTAGTTTACAAATTTGTAATATTTATGTTATAAATGAAACATAGTTTTTAAAAAAATCGTACTTTTGGTTTCTATAAAATCCAATATTTACATCCATATTTAAATCCAATATTACAAATTGTTATTTCTGGATATTTATGTTGTTTTAAGGAAAGGATACAATCGTATTGTGTTTTGGTACATTGAACTTAAAGACAACAAACAAGCTGACCAAAGCTTCATATTTTTTGTGTGGTCATTGTTGGCTATATAATTGCAGTGGTGCGTAAATAGGACATTGGTCATCTATTGGCCCTTTGGTGTTGATAGGAAAGTCATAAAAGAGTCTTTGCCCTCGCACAAATAGCCTTAAGGACAAACGCTATATAGACATCTGGACATCATTTTAACACTTTTTCTGAGGTTTTTTTTGTGTCATTTTTTCATCTTTTTCCAAACTGACCCGCAAGGTTTCTAAAGGTTAGTCTGACAAATATGTCGATGAAGATGACAAAAAAAGGACATTTGGTCAGCTTTTTCACTCTTCATGCAAAAACACTTCTTTTGCTTTTTAGTTTATTATTAAATAGTTTTTTTTGTGTTTTAATTGAAATTTATAGAATCTTTAGTGAATTTAAGTAACGTGTTCAAAATTTAAAAACGTTAAATCATGACATTTTTCAAAATTTATAGAAAAATATTTTTATATTAAATGGTAAGAAATTTTAAGAATCATAGAGGATTTATAAGGAAGTTCATAAGGAAAATTATTGAATTTTTATGATTAAAAATAAGTAATAAGATTACCAAATTCTATTATATATTAACTAAATTCTGTATAAGCTATAGTGTCTTTGTATTATTCACATTTGGTAAAAGCTTTTTTTATGTTTTTTTGTAAAATGTTTGACAAACAAACGTAATCTTATTTTTGCATCCTTAAAGTCCCTGTAAGAGTGTGACAAAATTAATGCCAGTATTTTATGGCTAGCTAAATGTGGTCATAAAATGGCTTCTGGTCACGTGTTTCCTGCGTGGGATTAAGGAGAGTGACCATTGGTCAGTTTGGTGAAAACCTAATTTTGTCCTTTTGCTTTTGGCTGGGTTTTTACGATGTCAGGAAAGTCATTAATCCGAGATTATGACCTCAAAACGGTCGTTTCGAGTCATATTTACAGCCAAATATGACACGCGTGAAAAACAACGCTCATTAATGACCAGGACAGATTTTAATGACAACAGCAAATCAGAAACAGAAAAGGAAATAAAAATAAGAGTCATATATTTACGCAAACATTCACATCTATGAAGATAAATTCAAATATTTAGCTATTTTAGAAATACTAACAACTTCTGAGAATTTTTGAAAAAATGCTGTTTGGAAATTACGCTTTTATCAAATTTAAGTTTTTATTTTTTTAAGTGGATATTTAAGTTTGGCATTTTATTTAAACATCATTTTTTGAATGTTTGAAGATTTTTTGAAAATGTTTCCTTAGGAAATTATACATGTCATAAAGTGGGTTTTGCAAAATTTATATTGAATATTTTACATATTTTGAAAACGTTTTTTGGCAACTGGAGTTATGAAAAATGATTATAATGCTCATAGATATTCTAAACACTAAATGAAATGTTTTTTTTTTGAAATTGTGGATTTTAAAAAGCATTGTTCAAAAATACTTCCCGAATATTCTATGAAATTAAAACAAATAATTTTGAAATAAGATTGATGAAATCTTGTAGAAAAAGTTGTGAAATTGTTGAAAAATGATTTCTAAACATTATTTACAATGAAATTTACCAAATATGTCCGACCTTGAAACACGACTGTACAAATTGAGGCTGATGTAATAAAGCTTCTACCAAAAAGTATTTAATGTAGGAAAGTGGACACTATAGTAATTTGTGTTTCACTAGGCCTAATTTAGTGTCTAGCCTCTTTTTTTTGTTTTAAATGAACATCGTTGAGAATGCTATTTTGAACGAGGACTGGCCATTGGTCAATCCATTAACCCAATGGGAGAAAATAAGCAGCCATTAATTCCAGCTGATAAAATGACCAAAGGAAGCAATAAAAAATAGCTTGCTTTGGCAACCCACAAAACATTCATTTTGACAAAAAACCGGAAAGTAATATAGAAAATACTTATGATAAGGGCATTTAAGCTCATGTGGAACTATATTTTAATGACGTAATGTGTACTTGAAAGTATTTTAGGAAATGTTCAGCAATATCATGTTTTTTTACAAAAATAAAATCATATATCATTCCTACATTTATATAAGCTTTTTATATTTAAAAAAAGCTTTGTATATTCATATAACAATATTTTTTGTAATTTGAGAAAAAATATATAATATAGTACAGTGCAGTATAGTATTTGTATACAAGGTTAAATGAATATACATGTATAACATGTTTTTACATTAAAAGTACTTTTAATATAAATATGTCCTTATTTTATACAGCATTATTAATATTTGGTTTTTGCATAAATATATTAAAAGGTTAAATACTTATGTTTCTAAATACAGTTTATACTGTTTAGTACGAGTCGCGGTGCATTTTGGGATTGCTGATGGAAACCTACAAAACAAAATGGCAAATTGCCATTTTTTCAAATTTGTAAGACATGTTTTTTGAACCAGAAACGTCCTTCATTTTTGATTATTTAAGCTTTTTATTTCGTCAATAACACGAATATGGCAGTTATATGGAAGAGACTTTTTTTCTGGAAATATATAACGATATAGAAAAGGCAATAAAGCTGAATCGAAAGAAAATCATCTTCTTCCTCTCATCTTTTTCATCTTTCTTCTCCTTCTTTCATATTTTCCTGTTTTTTTTTATAAAAAATAATAAGGAATGATATATAAATACTCACAGGTTTAGCTATTTTTTATGAAAAAAGTTCACCTACTCATTTCTTTTCATCTGAAATATTTATACAAAGAATATTAATTTGCATATTTGATGAAATTCCAATAATTCCTATGTATCCGATTTCAAATAAAACATTATGGAATTTTTATGCAGACTCTGGTGTGAAGTGTTAAATTTATTATTTACAACATTAGTTGATGAAATACATTTTTGTTGCAAGTTTATAGTGAGATAAACATAATTAAAAACTTATTGTAGAAATCTCTTTAACGAGCTTTCACATTTTTAAGCATAATTTTTTGCCAATTTCTGCTTAAACTTATGTAATTTATAAAATTGTTTGTATAATTTCGTGTTTTCTGCTAAAAAGTGTCTAATTACATTTAATAATTCAAAAAATAATTTAAAAATCTAAAATCTAACTTTATTTATAAAACTGAAATGTAATTTCGAAACTCAGACCTTTTTTAAGCTATGAAATTTAATTTACCATAAACATGTCCACAAAACTCAGCGACAATCCTAAGAATAGCAAACTCAAATTTTTTAGCAGCCTTAAAAAAGGAAAAACGAGAAAAATCTGATATCTTCCTTAAATCTGTTTTAAAATCTTTGCGATAAAAATAATGGCACGTTAAAGTGAATGAGGGGAAACCCCTTTCCGAGGAAAATCTTGGTTTTATTACTTTTTTTCTTTATGGTGAGAGTATTAAGAGGATTTGACCACGTCCGCCCTTTGCAGTAAAAAAAAACGAAATGTCCAGTTTTGTGATTTCGAAAGAATTTATTGCAATTATTAAAAGTTAATGGCACGTATGAAAATGCTTCATCTTTCCGTCTTTTACTTTTAGACGTTTCTTAGATCTCAAAATGTTTGAAAAAGGGTTTTATTTCATTCAGATCTGCTTGAATTTTATTTTTGAATCCCAGCTTCCACCCCTCTCTTTCAAAATGGGAGATACTAGTAGCCTCTATGCCAAGGCCTTTTCCACTTAACCTCCTATTTAAGGTAGGAAAAAGGTACAGGAAGAGACCCTTGTCAAGAGGCTAGTGGATTAGTCGATTTTTACTCGTAGGGGTGTACTGCCTTTCAATTTCCAAAGCGGATTGTATAATTAACTGAAAATTACTTTAAAATTATATAAAATAATATCGAAATAATTAAAATTGTAGTATTTTTATATAATGGAGCAGTGGTCTCCATTTTTCAAGGCAATTTTTCCAGGCAAAAATTTATAAGTTTACCTGTTTTAGTTAATAAATTTGTTTTAAGTTTAGAGAAAAGGCATATTTTATGCTTTAATAAACGACCACTTCGACTAGCCCTATGGCGAATTTTTATTATTTTTTAAATAAATAAACATTTGCATAAAATGACTGCTTCAATAAATAAATTACTTTTAAGGTAATATTATGGAAATTGCTTTATCCAAAAAATAAGTTTATCTATTAATTTTTAAAATGTTGTTCGACGTTTAGTGTTTGTAAACGTTTATGTTGTTCATATATGAAAACTCGAATGCCGTAATTATCCCTTATTTGATCATTTCAATTTTAAATATGGTCCTTGATTTCTATATATGGCTATTCGATTGAGGTTTTCATTGCTGTATATGGCTATTTAAAGGCAGATTACAGGCTTTGCATGATTATTGCACATACACATATTATTAACACACTTGTATTATTTTTATTATTATTATTACTATATAAAAATTGAATTTTAATGAATTTTTAAAATATTATTTCCCATATTGCAAATATTTTCATTTTATATTATTTTTATGATTAATTTTAGCATTTGTTTTTCTAAATTTATCAGTTTTTTTAGTATCATGACAGTCTTTTTTTTTGCATGTCTGATTTCATTCATTTTTCATTATATATTTTTACCTAATGTCCTTGTTTCGCCTTAAAAACTTTTAGACAGAATACAGACACGACTGACACTATAATCCAGACCAATCACCTTAATGCAACATTTTTTTGTTTATTTTTTTTCTTATTTTTTTTGTTTGGTATTATAAACAGTATCCCATATGAAATAATAATGAAGAAAAAAAGGTATAAAAAAGCTTTATGAGTACATCGTGTCGTTGCAGGATGCTAATTTTTAATGGCTGTTCTTTAATCTAAGAGCCTCATTTGCATAAAAGGTACTCTAATGCATAATTTATAATACGAGGCTTTTACACTTATGGGAAAAAAATACATTGTACAGGGTGGCCATTCGTCTTTCTTTTGTTTGCAAAATGACTTTTGCTTTGGGATTTAATTAAAAATTTCCACAATCTCATGCTTTTTTCTCATGCATCGTTAGCATTTTCATTCACATTTTAATTAAATGTCATGCGATGCTTGAAGTTATCTGGGGAAAATAAATTTATTTTTCTACCATACAAGTACATGAATTGTATAAGGATTTAAGGAGGATGAGTCCTGAAATTATAAAATGTGTGCATTTTAATTTTAAAAATATTGTTTTTTATTTTTTAATATTTAAATTACAAACTGCTTTGTTTCAATCAAACGTTTGTAATAAATATTTGAAATTGAATATTTTTTTTTTCTTGAAACACGTTTTGTGGGATTTTCCCTTATGGTTTCCATTGTTAGTTATAAAATTGGGCCAAAGAGATATTTTCAGTTAATTAGGGTTTGTTTTTTGCTTTTTCTTGTCTCAGTCTATTTTGGCCAGATGACAATTTGTTGTTTTTTGTTTGTTGTTTTGTCCATTTTGAGGGCAAAAAATTCTATTTTAGTGGACAGTAGGCTTAAGTCTGGTCATTTTATATCGTAAATTTCGACCAAATCCTACTCACACAATCATTTGCTCTTTTTACAAGGATCAATGTCACAAATGAAGCTTCAAACGTCAAATAAGCTTCTCTTTATAGAAAAAAAGAGTACAAAAAAAACCCGCAAAAAAATGTGAAAATTAGCAGTGAAAATACAAAGAACTTCTATGGGCTTATTTGAACCATATTTGGTCATATTTAGACCATTTCTAGTCCTTGAAAGGTCATATATAGCCATATATAAGGACCATAGTATAGTCTTTTGAACCTGTATGGACTTGTATGAACCATCTGAAAAACCATATATAGCCATTTAGTGACCACTCTAAACTTTTGAATGACCATACATGTTCTAAGATATGGTCTAAATACGGCCATATTTGGTCAAATATGGTACATATATGTTATTTATACCTAGGTAATATTTGTAAATTTGTCAGTGGTTTTAAACTTTTTGTCTCAAAGACATAAGTTGTGAGTATTGTCCATTTCAATAGTTTAAAATGTCATATTGTTATTGTTTTGTTATTGTTGAACATGTCGTTTATCATTGCATTGCTGGCAAGTTTTTTTGATCGGATTTTCAGCTTATATTTTGGATCTCAGAGACTTTTTTTTGGCTTATTTTTTTTTGTTTTTTTTTACTTTAATACGAGGCTTAAATGACTCGATGCGTTAAATCCCAAAATTCCACTTTTGGTATTTTTTTTGTAAAGTTTTTCTCTCATTGCTTTAAATGTGATAACGCTTTATCGACCTCCCAAATCCTTTTATTTCGACCTAAATGCACTCTTATAATACACTGTTCTCTGAAGAAAAATACAAAACAATACATTGATAGTAGGAAGTAGATTTCTGATAACGTGTGTATTAAAATATATCTGGAAATTCTTAATTGGATGTACAGTACTCGAAATACAGTAGTTAAATACATAATTCAAAACCATATATAGTATTTCATTCACAAATCTTGTTTTTCCCGAAACATTTCAAATATTTCATGACCAATTCACGTATATCTCGGAAATACTAAGCATAATTCACATAAATATCAAGTATTTAACACCAATTAAGCATATTTAACACACATAACTATCAACACGCATCCATATGTAAAGTATTTCACACACATATCAAGTAATTTCACATAAATATCAATTATATTTCACATGTACATCTAGTATTCTATATAAATTTCAAGTATTTCAGGTAAATAAGTATATTTCACACACATAATTACACGTTGATGTCAATAATTCAGTTGAAATAAATAACAAGTAAATTTGACACACGTGTCACATATTTCACTCTCGTATCAAGTATTTGTCACACAAGCAAAGTATTTAAAATGACTACATCAAGTATTTGCCACAGACATGCAGGCATGTATTTATGGTTTAGAGATATATGATTCCTATTGCAATATCTCCTTTAATTCTATCGCCATTTTGTCTTTATTTCTCCATGATGATCTTTGGCTAACCCTAATGGATTTTATTGGTGGTTTCAAATGATGAGGAGGAAGAATGTGTGGTTTTCAAACATTTCCAACAAATTCGCTTTTATTTCTGTTCGGTTTCCATTTAACTTCGGTTAAAGCAGAGTTAATTAATGAAGGAAAAGAGTTTCCATTGCAAAAAAGAGG